>APFE031748228.1:0-17851 GCA_000404065.3 Pinus taeda
GATACAAAATTCCAGCCTCTGGATCTCTATGATGAGGGATCCATATATAGATGATTACAGAGAGGTGAGTCATCTTTTGGGTTATTGATTAGTGTCTTCTCTCTGATAGTTCCTTCTTCCACTTGGAGAATGATGATCTCTTACTCATCTCTGGTCGAAAATGGAGTGGCAAGTGTCAGAGGGGAAGCTTCTGTAAGATTCCATGATCTTCCACCTCGCATTTTTGTCCCTGCCATTTGTCCATTCCTGATCATCGCACCCTACAGAGGAAAAATTCAGTATGCATCGCACCCTGTACATTGGGAAGGTGATATGCATCGCACCCTCTGCATTGAGATTTCAGTATGGTCCAGTTTTGACCATTTATGAGCAGGTTTCAGTGGAGAACTTCTGGGAGATGATGTAATCAATTGACCTTGTTTCCTTTAGGCAGTGAAGCAACACTTTTAGGGACTTAGGAGCCCTTAGTTTATGGACATTTGTGATTTGGGTTGAAGTGCCCAAAAATGTCTATAACACTTCCTAATAATAAAATGGTTTCCAAACTTTTGTCAACTTCCTGTGATTAGCATTAATAACCAACTTCCTCCAACTTCCAAGGAAATCCTCCTCCTCAAGTTTTGGAATTTGTGTCCCAATATCTCAGCCAATTTGAATTTAACAAAAATAGATACATTATTTACAACATGGGAATTTTCCAAGGGATGTCACACATTTAAAGTATTATTTGACAACTTTATAGGACTGTAACAAATATTTCATTCAAGTACCTTGTTCAAGTAACTATAAACCAATTTCATCAACACGGAGGCATTTCAGAGTTCTTCATCGCACAATGTCCAATCTAGGTAAGGGTGATAGACATGTATTCTAGAACTCTTGATCTCTCTATTATGTATTTGCATTCTCAAAATGGGAGTCAACATGCTCAGGTGTAGCTTCTAAATTGTCACATTGTTTAACAAGAGGTTGAACCAAAAGAACATCTTCATCAAGAAGTTGTTCACCAATCATCTTTCTAATTTCATCTACACAATAATCAACTCCATTCAATTTCATCATCATCTGATAATCCTAAAATATTCATTCTAATGGAATATTCATTAAAGGTTCATCTATTCTGTTATAAGTTGGATTCTCCTTTCCTAAAAGTTTGCATATTGCTATTGTAGAAAATCTTGTAGATTCACAAGCTCATGCAATGTACTAAAGCACTAGACCAGAATCTACTTCTAGTTTTAACCAACGGAAGATAATAGATCGATGAAAACAATATGAACAAGAAGAAGATAAATTAATGGCACATAACACAAGATGTATATGGGGAAAACCACTACTCAAGACCTGTAATATCCCTAATTTTGTGAGCATGGGAGTTACAAAGGAATTTTGCCCAATTTTAGTAATACTAATTAAAAGGGGGCAAATATTATTGGAGAAAGGTGGCTAGTATCATTTTATTTGAGAATAGCAGCAAATTATTATTTTATTAAATGGCGGCAAAAGTGACTTAGTGGAAAAGGACCCCCACCGATAAAATAATATTAAAAAAGGAGTCTAGAGGCATGAGGATAAATTATAAAAGGAGGATGGACTCAATTTGTTGATTTTCTTTGGTTATTTTACAATTTAAACATTAGTTGTCTTGAGTTGCTTAGCGAAGACAACTGTGTTGTTCAGCGCAAGGGATTTCCAAGCGGAAATTCCACCTCTACCTTCGGTGAACTTCGAGTGTCACCCTAGGGGAGTAAGGAGTCCATCTTAGGGCTTCTCTAGGAGCTACATTGCAAACCATTTCCAACTGAAGCATGCTTCTCTTAGGGCGTAGAAGGAAATTCGAAGAGGCTGAGAGAAGGTGGAAAACAATGGAATTTTGGCCAGATAATTTGCAGAGGTTTATCCATAGGGAGGGCGAGTTTTTCCTTGGTGATTTGCAGGGCTAAGAGTGCTACATTTTGTGATGCAAGAGCATCCAACTCAGGGAGTCATGGCTGGGAGTTTGTCTCTTCTAATAGTTTGAGTTTCGTTAGTTTTCATTTTCACTTACATTTCTAGGAACGGTTGTCTCAGCCACTGTTAGTGTTTTGCTTACGTGTTCTTTTTACTTTTTAGTTTTATTTAAAATTTGCTTTTAGTTTACAAAACAAGAAAAGGAAGTTATTCAGAAACCATTTAATGTAACCACTTAATGAAACTACTGGCAGTTTGCTAACTGTCCAGTGTTCTCTACAAAACGAAAAGAGGTAACGACTATTGTAATCAACTTTTTGACCATCATAGAACTGAATGAAGAAAATGCACAGAAGCATTCTGAAGAACAAACACATCTGAATCCATTCATATTACAACTTTAACATCTTTTCTTCAAAATACAATTAAATTCATTTTCTTTTCTATAAGCACAATGATGAAAGACAGTGAACAGTAAGCACCGAAGCGAGGAGAGCACCCAAACAAGTCAACAGTGTAACAGAGCAAGCCTACGGGAGAAACAAGAGAGCCACAGTCGGAGGAATACTAAGAAAATAAGCTACAGGTACAGAAACGAACGCATAACCATTTTCCTTGCAAATTTTTAACAATCGAAACTACTGTGTGTGTGTGTGTGTGTGTGTGTGTGTGTATGTCAAAGCCGAGCCTTCACAGTTCACTGTTCAGAGACTAGCAAATAAAACAAAGTTTACAAAACTATAAACCACCGCGAGGTCATCACTAGACCGTATCAATACAACCATGGTTAGATATCATTTTTGGGATTCAACTACGTTAAGTAAGTCATTCATGTATGACCATTTGCATGAGAGGTAGTTGTAACTAACTAATTTCTCATGATTTTTGAATAGTTCAATTAGCACTCATTACATCAGGTGATGCTCACAGGGGTGAAGAAGTGGGATTGAAACTAGTGAAATGAATCACATAGCGGCAATCATCACTTCTGGGGCTTGCACCCAGTAACCAGGACTTCCCGGGAGGTCACCCATCCCAGATCGCCTTGGTAACCATGGTTACAATAGCAGAGCCATAAAAATATACAGTAAAGCTATAGGCATAATGAGGCTAGGGTGCAGCAAGGCCAAAGCCAAATCTCAACTAACGACCCATAAAACCCTATAAACAACGAAACCCTCAAACGGTCAAATAGGAAAAACACCGAGGAGTGACCCTACCCGATTCAGGTGTAGGAGACAAGGTGTGAGGACGACGAACAAAGCCCATCGCTCACCTGCATTGGTCAACAAGCAGGTCCCCGAGGAATGAAACCACAGTTACAAAAACAAAACAAAAAGCAGAGGAAAGGGTTATTAAGAAACTCAACGAGGGAGAGCCGAGCTTGTGCAAACCAGAAGATAAGCCATGGAATTAAGGTTACAGTCGCAGAGGTGCTCGCTGCCCACAAGGAGCCAAGACTATTAGTGATGAAGGAAAACAAAGCAGAGAAGACCAACATAGAGAGAGAACTCACCTTTTGGATGACCGTTGAGTGGGAGCTGAAAAGTCGAGCCAATCCACAACCGAAACCTGTGTTAAAAAAATCAAGTAAACAACCAAATTGCGAAGCAAGTGCATTGAAGACAATCGTATACAACCAAAGCCTGCAACTAGAAACATAACTAGAACTAAGCGAAACTGATAACAGAGACCAAGACCAAGGGTTCCAGACCCAAAGCCTCAAAACCAAGCACGGAACTGGAAGCGTTGAGAGCATACACAGGTGGAAACCCTCGCAAATTTGCATGCCCAGGCACAGTGAAATGAAACACTGTCAAACTAACAGAGTAGACCCCCATTTCGTGAAACTGCAGACCTCGCAAGCAGCATAGAGAAAAAACAATGGAATGAATAGTTTAGGGTTTCGTAGGAGAGTAAGAACGAGAAGGAACAAGTCCCAAGGCCAAGACACATGTCCTTGTCACAATTAAACTATAGTACAATACCATAAAGGTCAACCAACCACATCATTAATATCATTTAATCAAAAGTTAAATATTAACCCGCAGATATAAAGGGCTGGTCCCATCAATTTTGGTATTAGAGCAAGTTCAGTTAACTATTTTTCTCTATAAAATGGAAGCTGGAAGAAGAGGTCGTGGCAGAGCTATTCGAAGAGTAGTAGATGAAGGATTGAGGGAAGAAATTAGGATCCTGAATGGCCATTTCGTGGCAGTAGAAGCTGAAAGGAGAAGGGATCCGGAAGTAGGGGACAACAGTGATGAAGAAGCTATAGTTATGACAGATGGATCAGATGAAGAAGGACCTAAAATCAAATTGTTAAGGTCAGTTTTGTTTGCTAGCAGTAAGCCAAAGCCTGAAATTCTGAACTATGATGGTAGTTTGTCCACAGAAGTGCTATTGGACTGGATTAGTGAGTTAGACAAATATTTTGAATGTGAGGAGGTTAGCGAAGATAAGAGAGTTAAATTCACTGCCACCAAGCTGAAAGGACAAGCGGCCTTATGGTGGGACAATGTCTAAGCAGAGAGGAGAAGATTGAATAAGTTACCCATTAAAACATGGACCATAATGGTCTCCAAGATGAAGGGTAAGTTTTTGTCCAAAGATTACCAAATTGCTCTGTATTGGTAGGTGCAGAATTTGAAGCAGAGGAGAATGGCAGTGAAAGAATATATCGAAGAATTCTATCGGGTGAATTTGAGAGCTAGTTATACTGAAGACACCCTAGAAAAGACATCAAAGTTTGTGAATGGCCTAAGGCTGGAGATATTGGACGAGATAAGTATTCTTTCTCCAAAAACCATAGAGGAAACATACCAGAGTGCCTTAAAAGCAGAAGAAAAGATCGCAAGGAAGCAGAATGTCAGGAGAGGACGAGGAACTGGCAGAGGGAAAGGACAATCCTTTGGCAGAGGAAGAACTGCCAACAACAGTGAAGAGGGCAGCAGTTCAAAGACCTTAGGGACAACAGAAAAGGAAGGTAGCACTAGAGGAGGAAGGCCATACCAGAGAGGAAGGGGAAATGGTAGGGGCAGAGGAGCTGCCTACCAATGTTACAAGTGCCACAAGTGGGGGCGCAGGTCCTTTGACTATCCTAAAGGAGAACATGTTGGTTAAAGAGGAGCATATGTTGCTTAGACAGAGGAAGCAGAGGCACCGCCTCAAGAGGTAGAGAATATACCGGAGACAGGAGAGGCCTTAGTATTGAACAAGGTACTACTGAAACCGGCAAAGGAAACAGTTGAACAAACCCAAAGAAAGGCATTATTCTAGACTATGTGCAAGTCACATGGCCAATGCTGCAAATTGGTTATAGACAGTGGAAGCACTGATAATCTGGTTGCAACAGAGATGGTGGAGAAATTGGGTTTAAAAAGATTGAAGCACCCAACTCCCTATAAGGTGTCTTGGTTACAAAAGGGTCACCAACTGCTAGTTGATGAGTAGTGTGAGGTGGAGTTCCATATTGGCAAGTATAGGGAGAAAGTGGTTTGTGACATCATGCCCATGGACGTGTGTCATATTCTGCTAGGTAGACCATGGCAGTATGACTGAAAAGTTTTTCATGATGGGAAAACAAACTATTACAAGTTTGTTAAGGATGGGATTAAGCATACGCTAGTACCCATGAAGGAAGAAGAAACAACAGAAACTAGTGGGACAAAAGTACTGTTGGTGGGTGGAAAAGAATTTCTAAAACATATTGAAGATGATGAGGTAAAGTATGTTGTTGTAAGGAGACTGAGAGCAGTGCTGTTGCACATTGAAATTTCTGACTTACCTGGATAAATCTAGGAAATGTTGCAGGAATTCAGTGACATTGTGGTGGATGATTTACCGGATAAATTACCACCAAAGAAGAGTATCAGTCATCACATAGATTTCATCCTTGGAGCTAGTTTACCAAATAAATCTGCTTACCAGATGACTCCTAAGGACAATGAAGAGATCAGTAAGCAGGTACAGGAATTGTTGGACAAAGGCTTGATATGGGAAAGTTTAAGTCCCTGTGCAGTTCCAATAGTTCTAGCTCCCAAGAAAGGAGGCAAGTGATGGATGTGTATAGATTCATGAGAAATAAACAAAATTATGATCATATACAAGTTTCCATTGCCACGAATGGATGACATGATGGACTCTTTGATTGGGGCAACATATTTTTTGAAGATAGATTTGAAGAGCAGATACCACTAGATTAGAATTAGAGAAGGGGATGAATGGAAAACAACTTTCAAAACTAATGAAGGGTTGAATGAATGGTTGGTGATGCCATTTGGGTTGAGTAATGGCCCTAGTACTTTCATGCACCTGATGAAAGAGATGTTGAAGGAGTTCATTGGGAAATTTGTGATTGTGTATCTTGATGATATACTTATTTTTAGCAAGACCAAGGAAGAACATTTTCAACATGTTCGATATGTTCTAGAGAAGTTATAGCAAAACAAGTTGTTGATAAATTTGAAAAAATGTACTTTCTTTCAGAAGGAGTTAGTCTATTTGGGTTTTGTGATTGCAAAAAATGAGCTGAAAATGGACCCAAAAAAGTTGCAGCTATAATTAGTTGGCCATCCCCTAAGATTTTGTTTGAAGTTCGAAGTTTTCATGGGTTGGCAAGTTTCTATCACAAGTTTATAAAGAATTTTAGTGGAATCTGCACACCTATGTTGGATATAATCAAAAAGGCAAGTCAACCTTTTCAGTGGACTGAAGCTACAGAGAAGAGCTTCTAGATATTGAAGAAGAAGATCACTGAGAGGCCAATTTTGAGGCTGCTTGATTTTAACAAACTTTTTCAAGTTCGTTGTGATGCCAGTGGTACAGCCATTGAAGCCATACTCAGCCAGGAAGACAAATCAGTCGCCTATTTCAGCGAAAAATTAAATGAAAGCAAGAAAAAGTATACGTCTTATGACAAGGAGTTTTATGCCATCATCCAAGCCTTGAAGCATTGGAGACATTATCTGTTAGGTAATGAGTTTGTCTTGTTTTCTGATAATTCTGCCTTACAATATGTTATGCAACAACATAAGCTGAATCACAAACATGCAAAATGGGTGGAGTACTTGCATAGTTTTACATTCGTATTGAAGCATATCAGTGGTCAAGAAAACAAGGTAGTAGATGCACTAAGCAGAAGAGTTCTACTCTTGCAGGAGAGCACGATACAAGTGTTGGGATTTGAACACCTGAAGGACTTGTATCAAATAGATGCAGATTTCAAGGAGGCTTATGAAGCCTGCCAAAATCCTTTGTTGAGGAACAATAGTCCATGGTTGGACTATAACTTGCAGGAGGAGTTGTTATTCAAGGGAGGACAGCTGTGTGTACCAGAATGTTCGATGAGGGAGAACATCATCTGGGAAAAACATAGTGGAGGTCTAGTTGGACATTTCGTCATTGATAAGACCTTGGATCAGCTCAGTCATTTCTATTACTGGCCGAAGATGCGAAGAGACGTGTAGCGGTATGTGACCAGGTGTAAGATATGTCAGTTGGATAAAGGGCACAGTCAGAACACAGGGTTGTATACACCCTTGCCTACTGCAAATAGACCATGGGATTCAATCAGTCTGGACTTTGTCTTGGGTCTACCCAAAACACAGTGGGGTTTTGATTCCATCATGGTGGTGGTGGACTGATTTTCGAAGATGGCACACTTCATCCCTTGCAGAAAAACTAGTGATGCTTCCCATGTAGCACACTTGTTTTTCACTGAAGTCGTCAGACTACACGACTTACCCAAGTCCATTATTTCCGACAGGGATGTGAAATTCATAGGGCATTTCTGGTGCACCTTGTGGAAAAAGCTGGACACGAAGTTAAATTTCAGCTTCGCTTATCACCCACAAATTGATGGGTAGACGGAGGTAGTGAACAAAAGCTTAGGAAACCTACTGTAGAGTCTAGTTGGAGAAAATTCACGAATGTGGGATCATGTACTTGCTCAAGAAGAATTTTCTTATAACGATTCACCGAATCAATTCATAGGAAGTAGTCCTTTTCAAATATTGTATGGAATGCATCCCCAAGGAGTGCATGAGCTACAAGATTTGGGATAGTTAGAAAGAAGAAGTGCTGACGGGGAAGACTTTGCAAGAGCAATTAACGACCTACATGAGCAGGTGAAGACGAAATTACAGGACAACAATCAAAGGTACAAATAGAAAGAAGATCTGAAATGACGGGATGTACAATTTAATGTAGGGGATCAAGTTCTAGCGCATCTATGCAAAGAAAGATTTCCTAAGGGAGAATACAATAAGTTGAAATTCAAAAAAATTGGACCTTGTAAAATTCTGCGTAAATTTTCTGCAAATTCCTATGAGCTGCAATTGCCTCCAGGTATAGGAATATTGCCCATTTTTAATGTGGCAGATTTATTCCCACACACTGCAAGTCCGGAAGAGGACAGTTCAGCATAGCCAAAGCGGGATACCCAGGGAGAGAGTAGTTTGTGGATGAGACAAATGCCTTCAACTCAGCCACTTGAAATCGAAGGAATCCTTGATACATAGGTGGCTAGGCGGACTCGGAGAAAGGAGTACCTACAGTACCTCATCAAGTGGAAGAACCGCCCTATTGAGGACAGTTCGTGGCTTGATGCAGGACAGATACAACGTGCAAGGTATTCTATCAAGGAGCTCATGGACCAGAGCCATGAATTTTCACCTACCCTGGGAGCCTGATGCAGGAGCATCCAGCTCAGGGAGGTCATGGTTGGGAGTTTGTCTCTTCTAACATTTTGAGTTTAATTAGTTTTCATTTTCATTTACATTTCTAGGAATGGCTGTCTCAGCCACTGTTAGTGTTTTGCTTACGTGTTCTTTTTAGTTTTTAGTTTTATTTAAAATTTTCTTTTAGTTTACAAAACAAGAAAAGACAGTTATTCAGAAACCACTTAATGTAACTACTGGTAGTTTTCTAACTGTCCAGTGTTCTCTACAAAACGAAAAGAGGGAATGACTATTGTAATCTTTTTGACCATCATAGAACTGAATGAAGGAAATTCACAGAAGCATTCTGAAGAACAAACACATCTGAATCCATTCATATTACAACTTTAACATCTTTTCTTCGAAATACAATGAAATTCATTTTCTTTTCTACAAGCACAATGATGACAGACAGTGAACAGTAAGCACTGAAGTGAGGAGAGCACCCAAACAAGTTAGCAGCGTAACAGAGAAACAGCAATGGAATGAACAGTTTAGGGTTTCGGAGGATAGTAAGAGCGGGAAGGAACGATGCCCAAGGCTAGGACACATATCCTCGTCACAATTAAATTGTAGTACAATACCATAAAGGTCAACCAACCACATCATTAATATCATTCAATCAATAGTTAAATATTAACCCGCAGATATAAAGGGTTGGTCCTATCATTTTGGAGGGCCAAATTTAACATTTCAGGGGTTTCTCGACAACTACTGTGCAAATATTTTGACAGGGAGATTTGGAGAGTTCGGGCTAAGGATAAATAAAGAGGCTTGGGGGAGTGATTTGGAGGGGTTGAAGGAGATTTTTCTAGTAATTGATTGGCCTTCTACAGCATAATTATTTCTACAAGGTGTTTTTCCAGCTAGTTAGAACCATACACATTTATTAGGGTCACCAGGGCACATTGGATTTAGCCCAAACCCTTTCTGGGTTTTTGTGTGTTTATTGAGAGGAGTCTCCAATTAATTTTATAGAAATTTTTGGGTTACATTCGAGCATGAAATCCTCATTCTTATATTTGGGCGAACTGGTAGTTAGCTGGGGAATCTCTTCACTTAGTGGGCTCAGTTTTGGCTTAGTCCTAGAGAGGATACAACAAATGATACATAACCAGCAAAGAAGCCAAGCATTTGCAAGCACAGCCCAACAGTACAACACCCATATGTATGGCCAGTTTGGCTATCCTACCATGCCTCATTTTTTGGATGAACCAAAGAAGGAGAACAATAGGTCAAGGATGGGATCTTCATGTAGAGGAGCGCAGTTAGAGGGTGAGACCGAGGGGCGTTTCTGCTGGTGGAGACTGGGCTTCAGACGTCACGAGCCTGAGGAGGAGGTTGAGTGTGAGGGTGTGTAGGATGGTGAGGAGCACATCGATATACCCAATGTGGTAGAGGAGTCACCATTATTGGAGACCTCTTTGATAACACCGGTTGACACCTTAGTGGAGAGAGTAGAGACTACACCCTTAGAGCCATATGTTGATGAGGATTCATCCCTAGATGAGGTGCTAGGAGACATAGAGGTACCTAGAACTATGATTGAGTTCCCTGACCGTGTCCACCTACAACATCATGGAGAACACATAGAGGGATGTGAGCTAGTCATGGAGGGGATATTTGTGACCCATATAGAGCCCATCGTGGAGGAGGATGAGCAATTATATTTTGGGCCAACCACCGATTTAGAGCATACAGATGTAAAAACCATCACTAGAGCAACAATATCTCCATACAGTAGCTCTTTTCGGGCTTATATAGATGGGACTTAGAACATTGCTAGGCTACCTCTACATAGCAGAGAGTGAGGTGCAAAATTACCCAAACAAATTTTATGTACCGACCAGGTCAGTGTGATGAGGCGACATGAGCTACACATGGAGAAACATTCACTGGATGGGTGACTAGTTTCGTGTATGGTTGTCCGTGCATTAGATCCCTCTCTTGGGGTTGGATGCCAAAAGATATTGAGTTGGTATCCGATGGAGCTAGTTAGGAGGTTAGATGCATCCATGGCCACAATTCAGCGAAGGCTATGGAATATCGGAGCGGCTAGAGGGCCAGACTGTTGTTGGGTTCTAGGTGGGATTATCCATCACATCGTGGAGTCGGTGAGTGAGGGTTGTAGTTGCATGATGAACTCGGTGGTTGAGCGCAAACATCATATCATATCCCCTACAAAGTTCTTGAAAGCACTAGTGACAACATGGATTGATAGGGGACCAGGTAGATTTCATGAGTTGTCATGGCATGTTGGGTGTACATGTTTTTGTAGGATGATTAGCCTACTCTTGCAGGAGTTGGTAGGAGGAGGTGGCATCAGCAGGCCACTAGACAGGGTATTTTATGGAGACGGTTCTATGTCACTAGTATATTGAACACATGAGCCACTGAGGATAAGATCAATAATGTTATTCATGTTAGCGTGTGAGGAGTTAGGCCACTTAGGTCTATCTAAGATGATAAGGATATACAACTCACATCATGGAGGGCTTACCAGCAGAGTGGTAGTAGAGATAGTGACCCTGCCAGGATGCAGGATGATGCCTATGGACTCAGTATTAGATCTTGATATCCACGGGTGTATATGGTTATGCAACGGTGCACAACAATATGTGAAGGAGCATGAAGGTGTGCAGTGGTGTACAATGGTGTGCAGGGTTGCATCATGGTGTAGGAGGAGCAGTTCACATCTTAATTCATTCCCTCATAGAGTGACGGACCCCGATATGGTTTGTAGTGACAGTGTAGTCAACAGAGAGAGAGAGAGAGAGAGAGAGAGAGAGAGAGAGAGAGAGAGAGAGCTTGTTCGAGCATTGCTTGGGGACAAGCAATTTTTGGCAGGGAGGACTATAATATCCCCAATTTTGTGAGCATGGGATTCACAAAGGAATTTTGCCCAATTTTAGTAATATTGATTAAAAGGGGGCAAATATTATTGGAGAAAGGTGGCTAGTATCATTTTATCAGAGAATAGTGACAAATTATTATTTTATTAAATGGCGGAAAAAGTGACTTAGTGGAAAATGACCCCCACCAATAAAATAATATTAAAAAAGGAGTCTAGAGGAATGAGGAGAAATTATAAAAGGAGGATGGACTCATTTTATGGATTATCTTTGGTCATTTTACAATTTCAACATTAGTTCTCTTGAGATGCTTAGCGAAGAAAACCAAGTTGTTTAGAACAAGGAATTTCTGAGTGGAAATTCCACCTCTACCTTCGAGTGTCACCCTAGGGGAGTAAGGAGTCCATATTAGGGCTTCTCTAGGAGCTACATTGCAGACCATTTTCAGTTGGAGCATGCTTCTCTTAGGGTATAGAAGGAAATTCGAAGAGGCTGAGAGAAGGTGGCAAACAATGGAGTTTTGGCCGAAGATTTTGCAGAGATTTATCCATAGGGAGGGCAAGTTTTTCCTTGATGAGTTTTAGGGCTAAGAGTGCTGCATTTTGGAGGGCTGAATTTATCATTTCAAAGGTTTCTGGACAGTTACTGCGTAGACATCTTGACAGGGAGATTTGGAGAGTCTGAGCTAAGGATAAATAAAGAGGCTTGGAGGAGTGATTTGTAGGGGTTGGAGGAGATTTTTCTAGTAATTGATTGGCCTTATACAATAGAATTATTTCTATAGTGAGTTTTTCTAGCTAGTTAGAGCCATACACATTTATTGGGGTCACTGGGGCACGTTAGATTTAGCCCAAACCCTTTTTGGTTTTTTGTGTGTTTATTGAGAGGAGTCTCCAGCTAATTTTATAGAAATTTTCAAGAAATATTCAGGCCCGAAATAATCATTCTTATAGCAGAGCGAATCGGTAGTTAGCTGGGGAATCTTCATCACTTGGTGGGCTCAATTTTGGCTTGGAGTTGGGCCAAACCATTTTTGTGTATTTCTGGGGTTTTGGAGAGGAGTCCATGGCTGCAATTTCAAGGTGATCTGAGCATTCTTCAGGGTAGAATATTCAATTCCATTCCAACAACAGTAGCAACAATTTTATGTGTAGTGCATAGTGCCGGTTTAGGCCAATGTTTCCTCTAGATCATAGTTGTACTATATGGGGTTTGTATAACTTGGATAGCAAGCCCAGTTTCCAAAACCTCAGCTCATTATATGTACTCTTTTATCATAAAATTAATAAAATGGCTTAGATTGTGTTGTTGGACATTTTGGTGTTTTAATTATTGTGTATGAGTTCTAGTTTATTTATTGTTCTTAATCTATTGCTTGGTATTAGCTATTAAATTCCAATTAGGAATATTACAAAACCCCACTATCTGTATTGCATATGTCATAAATATGAGTGAAGATACGAAGCTTGTTCTCACTAGAACAATTACACAAATATGCTCAACTCTATCAGCTCACAAGCAAGCTCTTGGCCAACACTTAGCCATTTCTACAACTCTCCAAGCCCCTAATCTCTTGCTTAATTCCTAGGATGAATAACCCATATTTAGAGGGAATTCATACTTCCAAAACTGCGCAATCCAAGCATAGGATCAATCTTTTATGCATGCATGATATTTACACTCCAGTAAATAATACAACTGATAGTACATTGTCCCTGCACTCTAGTCTCAACTGGGACTTTTTCAGAATCGACATGCATGAGTTTTTGATGAGGGAACCTTTAGTTAATTAGAGTGACACTTGTGGATGCACTAGTGCACCAATTGACCATTAACTATCTATTAGTTCCTCAAACAGTTTGGAACCAATTTAACTTAACTTAACTTAGCTAATTGAGTGATCTAATTTCCAAGTCAATTTAAACTTATATTGGACCCCTAAAACTTAGGGAGAACATATACATGACTACAGAAAGACTTCCAACTCGAAATTCCTAAGTTGATTAGGTTGATTAAATTTAATTAACTATTTACAAGTTGTTATGATAATAGAATTCGATTTTAATTCTGAGTTTAATTCAAGGACAAATTAATTTGGAATTTCTTGTTGCCATTTCTCAACAGCTATACCTAATGTGGAATTTCCTCTTAGTTCAATGATATTTTCTATGGGTTATTTTTTCCTTAATGAGTTTATTTTCTAATAATAATGGTTCCCCATGTTTGAATGGATTGTAATGGCAATGACACAACAAATTTATTCCAATCACAAATAAAGATATAAATTATCTTCCAATTACAAAATTGTCTGAAAATTACACAAGAAGATGTATTGTCTTCCAATCTTAGGAAAAAGGACAAAAAATGTTTCCCAACTTAACAAGATAAAAGTTTCCTTCTAGTTCTGCCAGAAGACAAAAATTCATTTTTCATTACTCAACAAGACAATATTTGTCTTCAAATTACTCAAATTTCCTTATAATTACATAAAATTTGTCTTCTAGTTACACAATAAGACAAAAATTGATTACTAATAACACAAGTGAATAGAAATATTCTTTCCAATTACATAAAAACTCATACAATTTTTTAACATAGTCTCTCCTCTTCTATGCTTGTTCACTAATTTTTATTTTGAATTCATGTGAGTATCAAACACATGGGAAGAAATACTAGCAAAATAAGCATATATCCTTTCTTAGGAATGAACATGCATTCTAAATAATGTGCACATGTTTTTGATACTATGCATACCTCCTTGGTTCTAACATCCAAAACATTAAATTCCCTATATAGCTTCCTCTCTCAACTTTTCATGATTGGTTTTTCATGGCATGACCATGCACACATAATAGAACATGTGTGCTTTCGTGGCATTAGTTTTCTCCCTTCTCTCCCATTGTTACTCCTTCTTCTCTCTCTCTCACCTCCATCTTTTTTTCTATCTCCATCCCTCTATCTTTTTTTCTCTCCCTCTCTCGCTCTCTCTTCCCCCCCATCACTTTCTATGATTCTATCTCTCTTCTTCCATACTTTATCTCTATATAGATATTCCTCTCCTCTCTCAATCTCCCTCCATGCCCAGCATGATGAACTTCCATGGCCTTTTACTCTTAGAGGCTTTCATTCACGTGATTTTTCTCCTCTTAACTCTCTAATTTCTACCATGTTCTTTTTGGTTTTGATGTCATATGGTCAATGTCTTGCACATGAACTAACCGTGAGATCATTTGGTTTCCTTGTTATGGGAACGTGGCTCTCTCCTTAGAATTCCTCTATTTTGTTGTGCTACTATTCACACTAAGGCTCAAAACTCTAGGGGATGTTGAATTTTGTAGCTATGGTCAGCCTTCATAATATTCTACTGTCCTTATTATATTCAAATATGAATTGTATTTGCAAAAGAAAAAAAATTATAAAGCATGTTCTTCATGTTTACAAGAAAAAATAAATGATTTATTTGGATGCTCTTTAAGAGCAGGTAAATTAAAATTTTAAATTTGTATTTTTTCATCTACAAAGGCCAAGTCAGCCCTCTAAGGATCAAGTTGGCCTGCCCAAGGGTTGTGCCCTTTGCATGGATGAACAACTATAAATAGAACCTATTTTCTTTCCAAAATAAACCATTTCAGATCACATATATCTTTGAGGCTTATGCGAAGATCTAAGGCTACTACAAAGAATTTGGGGAAGATATATCTCTTTGTGGAATGTGAGTTCTGAGGCATGAATTGTTTTTGTGGAATGCAAGGTATGAGGTTGTAACAGTTTGAGTTTTGAAGTTGTAAGAATACGAGTTCTAAGGCTATGATAGATCACAAGTATGAGCTTGTGATAGAGCGCAAGTCTGAGGCAAATGTATCTCTGTAACAATGCATGTCTGAGGCACATAAACCTTTGTGGAATGGTGCAGATAGATATGCGACACACTCTTCGTGGCATCATCCGAACTTAGAGGCAGATATAGAGGTATTGTTTAAGCCTCATTTGGATGTCTCATATATGTGGCATATCTCTATTTGAGTGGAGATTCTGAGGCAAAGTTACACGACCTCTTTCAGACCTTATTTATGTAATATATCTTTGAGATATAGTACACATTTTGAGGCTGATCTTTGAGACATAATGTGAGTTCTAAAGAAGACTTCGAGAATGTTTTCTTGACCTTGTGGAAGAGCTTCTTTCTACATAATAGTGGAGGGTTGACTTAGTTTTTGGAGTTTAGTTGACTTTGACGTATCTCTTGTTACATTAGTTCTCTAAGGAAAAGGTTGTGTGGGTTTTCCCAGGGTAAAACTTTGTGTTCTTTGTGTAGTTGTCTCTTTAAGATTTTGCTTGCTATATGGTTGCTTTCTTCTGTGTAATTATTGAATGATGGAATTAATGTATAAGAATGTGAAAAAATTATAAACATCAAAGATAATTGCTAGTAGGGAAGACTCAGAAAAATAACATGAGAAACCATTTGGTTTCCCTTTCACGGGAAAGCAGTTTCCACATGGTTTCGATGTCCAAAATTTTACCCATAACACAGACATTTCAATTTCTTCAAATTTGTATTTTATGTACATTTCTGATAATATACAAAAAATTGATTTGCCTAAAAAATAATTATAAAAATGAAAAATTTCGTAAAAAAATTCCTTCTCATATTTTTCTGTGGTAGTCTTAATAAATTTATAAATATAAATTCATGTATTTAAGGAATAAGTGAACATTATAGTAAATAATTTTTTTAACAATGAATTTGTCAATATAAATTAGTGTATTTAAGGAATAAATGAACATTATAGTAAATATTTTTTTTAACAATAAATTTGATAAATATATAATAATTTTTAAATAAAAAAGAATTTATCATTATGTAAAGTATTTATATACCATGAAATAATATTTGTAGAGTTTCATTTAATTTTATCATAAAAAATTGTTACAATATTAAATAAATCATATATTTAATTCAAGAAGATCCCAATGGAATACATATTAATATAAAAATAATAAAATATCCAACAACATTAATAATAATTAATTAATTAACATCTTAAAATTTTATATTTTATAATTTTATGTTTTTTCAACTTATTCAACATGAACCTCATTGTGATAACTTTCTAGTAATAACTAGCTCTCATTTTTCAATATGCATTCTAAATGTTCTTGAATTATATGAATCCAATAGTGGAGTTATAATATATAGTAACTCAATTATTATTAAAAATATTATCATATTTTGATTATAAATTTAATGTGAAAAATTAATTTAGTGAGGTAATAAATAAAGTTAGAACGTACTTTTAATTGGAATTTCTGTAATTTTGTCATCTGCTTTTTAATTTGGTCCATATTTTTATATCAAAAATTAGATAATTGCAAATTTAATAAAGAATAATTTTTAATATGAAGGGATTCCCTATACCATGTTAATTTTTTTTATATATTTAATTCTATCAATTTAAAATGATTAATGTTGGATTTCATCATGTAATAACTAATCTCTCTTCACATTATTTTGAGAGACCATCAAAGATAAAAAAATTTAGTTTACAATATTTATAAGAGCTTCTCGAGCAACATTGTTTATAAATGAATTTAATCCTAAAATTAAAGCTTAAGGATCAAGACTTAGCATAAAGCAAGCAACATTAAATATTGAAAGCATTACAACATACTCTCATGCTAACATCATTTAACAATCTTTACATATCACAGTGATATTATGATTTTCAACGACATGAGAATCATAATAATCATGTAATCATATAATAAGGTAGTAGGTTAGAATGACACAAAAACAACCCAAAAATCCCATAAAAGGTTGAAGATTATAGATGGAAATCTGCAATTAAGACACATTGTTCCAACATCTATCAAGGTGCCATGAGATATAATGATATTTCAGTTATTGAGGGGAAGTCACATGGCCAACACATGGGATATATATTTTTCATTCAATTCCTTTCACTTCTCCACATCATAGCATTGTATTGCTTGGAACAATTTGTTTTAAGGTATATCTTATAGTAAAATATTTTCTAAGTTTACACCACAATAACATCATCACTAGTCATCACTAGTAGGCTAAATGGGAGTGATAATATCTTATATCTTATTGTTGGAGTAATAAACAACTAGCTATGTTAAATAGTTTTTCTTCAATAGTAGCATTTAGCATTCAAGCTAGACTTTATTTCTTATGCATATCTTTTTAAAACTTGAAAACTTATTTTCATAATTACATGTTTCTAAATTAATTGGATTGTCTTTAAATTTGAATGTTTTCTACTCTTTCACTTTTGATATGAAGTTGAACGGGAGAAAATTTAATTG
>APFE031748231.1:0-11134 GCA_000404065.3 Pinus taeda
AAACTAATAAAACCATAAACCATTATCATAATATTAAGATAAAGTAGATAATAATATTATCATTAATATTAACTCTTGGCTAATGTTACTAGCTCATAATCTGAGTCAAACTTTTTATTTTATTAAGGGACTAATATTATTATTACTAGGGCTAAAATCGAATAATTTATAATCTATCATGTTATAACCATATCATAAGGATAATTTCAATTTCTAGGAAAGGGTTCAAAAGATTCAAGAGTTAATAATTACATATCCCACACCGGATTAGGGGAGGATAAAGGACAACACGAAACAAAGGAAAAGTAGGAATGAGGAGGCTAGGAAGACAGAGCTTGGATCCAGCAACTACTAATCTTCCAACCATCATCCCTATTAAGATTATTAGGCCTTTTTTCGATTTCAAGGGCCTCTCTAAACTTTCGATGGTGAAACTGAGCAACCTTTGCAATGACACGAGCCTCTTCAATACAGACATGATGTTTAGTCTTCTCGGCATGTTCTGCAAGGTCCAAGGACTTGGCCCTTCCATGCCTTAAGTCAGCCGAATGCTCATTAATCCTTTGATTAATAGAGCGACCAGCCTCACCAATGTATGGTGTCCCACAGGAACAGGGAATGACATAGATGCCCTTCATGTCTTTAGGGTCGATAGGATCTTTTACAGATCTAAGGGAGCCACTGATGGTATTAAGAGGTCTAAAGGTTGCGGGGACATTATGCTTCTTCAGAAACCTGGCAATCTTATCAGTGGTTCCTTGGATGTACGGTAGGTGAACCCCCAGGACACGATCTTTAGGATCTTTTTGGATTGAAGGCTCCTTATGGGCCTTGAGGAAGGCTTTCTGACCCAGGTGTCTACTGTAACCATTCTTAACAAAGACATCTAGGAGATGAGCCTTCTCCTTTTCCAAGCTCTTTTCATCAGATATTCTCACAGCACGGGAAGCAAGCGTGCTAAGAACGCCCAAATTCTGAGCGGGGAAATGATGGGAGCTAGCATGCAGATATTGATCAGTATGAGTTTTCTTTCGAAAAACCTGGTGAGAAAAGGAACCATCCTCATTCTTAGAGATGAGAACATCCAGGAACGAAAGACATCCATTGACTTCCTTTTCCATAGTGAATTTAATGGCGGAGGACTGGTTATTGAGATGATGGAAGAAAAGATCCAACTCAACATGACCATGAGACCAAATGACACCTGTTTCATCCACAAATCTCTTCCATAGCTTCGGCAAGAGACGAGAGGAGGCCAAAGCTCTGGACTCAAAATCCTCCATAAAATGATTAGCGACAACAGGGGACAAGGGGGTGCCCATGGCAACTCCGCAGGTTTGCTCATAGAACTCTCCTTCGAAGCTGAAAAAGGTGGAAGTAAGGCACAGCTCAACCAACCGAACGGTATCAGGGTCAGTAAGCTTGTTGATAACCTCCATGGCCTCATTGATGGGAATGCAAGTGTATAAGGAGACCATGTCAAAACTTACCAGAATGTCCTCGAGTTCAAGCTTAGTTCTCTTAAGATCATCAATAAATGAGGTAGAGTCTTTGACAAAAGACTCTATGTGACCAACTTATGGTCTCAGCTTCAAGGCGAGGAATTTGGCAAGGAGGTAAGTCGGACCACCTATGGTATTGATAATGGGTCTCAAGGGAACCCCTTCCTTGTGGACCTTTGGAAGGCCATAGATCCTAGGTGTAATGGGGTTGCCCTCTATGAGTTTTTGGGACATAGGATTAGTGGAATTACACGACTTGACTGCAAGAGTACCACTCTAGAAACCCTCTTAAGAGGATTTTTAGAAAGTTTCTTATATCTTCCACTATTGCAAAGATGATCAAGCATCTTATTTCGGTAATCCTCTCTGTCAAGGATGACGGCAGCCCCTCCTTTATCCGCTTCCAAGATAACGACATCACGATTCTGGTTTAAGGTTTTGAGAGCCTCAAACTCAGCTTTGCTGATATTACTCTAGGGAGGTTTTGCTCTCCTCAAGGCTACAGCACAATCTTGCCTAATCGTGTCTTTAGTCTTATCAGGAAGGTTCTTAATGCCAAATTCCACGTCGCATATGATGTCTTCAACAGGAATTTTTCTAGGAGCTAAGGCAAAATTTAGACCTTTTCCTAAGAGACTGAAAACTGGAGGGGGAAGGAAAAGCTGGACAAATTGATCACCTTATTTTCCGAAGGGAGATGACGAGAAAATCCTCTAAGGTTATAATTATTGTTTTTAAGAAATTTCTTACTATTTTTATTATTGATACTATTTTTATGGACATTCATATACTCATTACTAACAACTCCCTTATTGTTATAATAATTATATTTATTACTATTCACTTTACTATTATTAAGATTACCGTCCTCATCTTTGCTTAGATTATTATCACTATTAATTTCCCCATTCCTAGTTACCATATTCTCATAGTTACCATCATCATTATAATTCTTATTGCTAATATTATTATTAATTGCTTTACTATCATTGTAGTTAGTAATATTAAAATTATAAATACTATCACTATTATTAATATTACTAATATTATTGTTACCATTTGTCATACTATCGTTATAACCCGTAGAACTCTTATAATGGTTATTCTTATTATAATTAATATCACTTTTATTATTATTGCAGAGGATAAAACTGGCACACTCACCTATGCATAAACCTGAAGGGTTATTAACCCGTATACGATCCCCACTTCTGCTCAAACACGAAGACGCACCTGAATCGCCGCCGCTAAGATCCGTAGAGACCCTTCCATCGCACGCCAGCCCGCTACTGAACTCCATCTGCTGGGAGAAGTTACTGTCCAGAGACAAACCATCCCGATCCGTGGCTGGGCTAACCGCAGCAACCGCACCCACCGCAGCAACCACACCCACCATGGATCGACCGGAGCTGCAGAGCGGAAGGGAGGCCTACAGACAAGAGGGGCTAGACCCACCAACCACATGGAGAAGATATGCGCCAATATCAGTGTTGGTCGAGGGAGGAAATTGGAACGCTTTACCGCGCGGACTGGATTCATTGCCTGATTCAACGCTGGGGGGCAGGGACGATGAAATCATCTCCATGCTGTCCTTCGATTTTCCAGAGCAGGAGGAGGGGGGATTGGAGCTTATCGAAGCCGGTGTGCCTAAAACCCAAGACCTGAGGCAAGAAACCTGGCTTACCGAGACCCGACTGTTTGATTGAGGTTCCGAAGATAAATCAGAGAGCAAAGCCAAACGCCTGGAAAGCTTAAGAAACTTGGCGGATTGCCTGAGCTTGAGAAACTCCTCTAATCGCTGGGATTTAAGAGCCGAGCAGGGATCGATCCTTGCCTAAAGGGGCTCGGGGAAAAGAGTCGAAAGCTCAAGATGCGCAACCAGAAGAAGCTGGGAAAGATGGTCCAGATTCTTCCTTACTCTGCAAATTTCAAATCTAACCAACCCTAAGCTCGCCCTAAGAAAAACGCCATGATTCCTAGGGATATTAAGGTTATGCTTAATAAGGGAAAAGTCAGGAATAACTGAGGAATCCCTACATCGCTTAAGAAATGCCAGATCAGACTTCAACTTTGTGACCTGCATGCGTGCCAGCTCGAAACGATGAACTTTCTTTGCAGTGGCTTCTCCGTGCAGGGATATTATTAAAGAATTCAAACTTCTGTGATCCATAATCTTGTTTGTGAGAATAATTTCGGAAAAATCACATAACAAATCATTTGTCGACGCGTTTCGAACCAACTAGTGTGGTTCATCGTCAGGACAAGTTGAAGATCTGATCTGAGCGATGAGTTAAATAGGGACAACAGGGCATTCCAACAGCTAACTTTGACTCAGTAACGATTAAATAGGACCTCTAATAGCTAGGTATGACCAGGTCCAAGGTGAGGTTGACAATCTTTATTTAATTATTCTATCTTATCTTTCTTTAATTATTATTATTATAATTTATATATATTATATCATTAATTTTGTCATGTTAATATTATTATACTCATTGTTTTTTTCCTTATAACTATTTATCATTATATAATATTAATTTTAATAATAAATATTATTTATTTAATAATTAAACATGATATAATGGTAAAATTATATTATATACTATTATTTTATTAAGTCAGAATGTTAACTCTAGAACCAAAATTATTATTTATTTATATAATAATATATATTATATTATAATAAATATATTAATATAATAATTAATATATATATATATTTATATATATTATTTATTTATTTATTTATTTATATAATATTAATATTAATAATATATATTCTTTTAATAAAAATATTACATATGAAAAAAATTTATTAATCATATTAATTAATATACTTAACTCACCAATTATATTAAATATATATCATATCACTCACAGTATATATTCTTTTCCATTATATAATTTAATTTACCATTATATAATATCATTATTAATAATAAATTAATTATTTAAATAATAAAATAAATATAATGGTAATATTATTACTTATATACCGTATTCTTTATTATAAAGGTTCGATTTAACTCTAGCCACTAAAATTAATTAATATCTTTTTACACTATTTATTATTATTTAAAATGTCCCCGCAACCTTTAGACCTCTTAATACCATCCGTGGTTCCCTTAGATCTGTAAAAGATCCTATCGATCCTAAAGACATGAAGGGCGTCTATGTCATTCCCTATTCCCGTGGGACACCATACATTGGTGAGACCGATCGCTCTATTAATCAAAGGATTAATGAGCATTCGGCTGACTTAAGGCATGGAAGGGCCAAGTCCTCGGCCCTTGCAGAACATGCCGAGAAGACTAAACATCATGTCTGTATTGAAGAGGCTCGTGTCATTGCAAAGGTTGCTCAGTTTCACCATCGGAAGTTTAGAGAGGCCCTTGAAATCGAAAAAAGGCCTAATAATCTTAATAGGGATGATGGCTGGAAGATTAGTAGTTGCTGGATCCCAGCCCTATCTTCCTAGCCTCCTCATTCCTGCTTTTCTTTTGTTTCGTGTTATCCTTTATCCTCCCCTAATCCGGTGTGAGATATGTGATTATTAATTCTTGAATCTTTTGAACCCTTTCCTAGAAATTGAAATTATCCTTATGATCGATTATAAATTATTCGATTTTAGCCCTAGTAATAATAATATTAGTCCCTTAATAAAATAAAAAGTTTGACTCAGATTATGCGCTAGTAATATTAGCCAAGAGTTAATATTAATGATAATATTATTATCTACTTTATCTTAATATTATGATAATGGTTTTATTAATTTAGCATAATTAGTAATTTTAATATCAATAATATTAATATTAATAATATTAATATAATAAATAAATAATATGTAAATAAAATATTAATTCAATTTTAAGGTTCTCGAGTTAAATCTGACCTTTATAATAAAATTATAGGTATATAGAATAATATTACCATATATTTAATTTTAATTATTTAAATAATAATATTATTAATTAATATTGATATTAATAATGGTAAATAATATAATATAATGGAAAAGATATACTACTTAGTGATATTGATAATTGCATATAATATAATAGATTAAATAATATTAATTAAATTGATTAATAAATATTTTTTCAATATGTAAATATATTTTTTAAAGAATTATTTTATTAATATATATATATATATAATATATATATATATATAATAATATACATATATTAATATATATATTATATATATATAATATAATTTTGGGTTCTAAGAGTTAAAATCTGACTTTTATTTTATAAGTAAAATAATGGGTAATATAATAAATTTACCATTAAATATTATTTTAATTATTTTAAATAATAATATTATTATTAATATTAATATATAATGAAATTAAAGTTAATATGAAAATAAATATACATGAGTAATAATAAATACATTGACAAATAATATAATGGCAAAAATATTATATATAATTATAATAATAATAATAAGAGATAAATAGAAAATTAAATAAAATTTAGGTTCCTCACCTTGGACCTGGTCATACCTAGCTGTTAGAGGTCCTGTTTAACCATTACTGAGTCAAATTTAGCTGTTGGAATGGCCTGTTGTCCCTATTTAACTCATCGCTCAGATCGGATCTTCAACTTGTCCTAACGATGAACCACACTGGTTGGTTCGAAACGCGTCGACAAATGATTTGTTATGTGATCTTCAAGTATTCTCAAGCATAGTTTCCCATGTTTCAATCTTGTGTAAAAATGAAACCATTATCATCCTATCTCTTGTGATTGCCATTTTTTATCAGACTATTTTTTTCAGATGAGCCTTGGTATTATCATTCCATCATCACCATCTACTTGGTTGATCATATGCTTTCACTTGGTTGTTTTACCCTTTCCTAAGGAATCATTGTGATGAGTGGTCTTATTAGCTAGCCTCTTTACCTCTACGTGTTTTGAGAAGTTCCATCATGACCGGAACCAATTGCTACCCTTTATACCACTCATTCCTCTAGGTGGATTTCTCTTTCATCTCTTTTCAAACTCCCAAAATATGAAAATATTGTCAAGCACTTGTATTTTCAAACTCGTTAAAGTAAATTAAAATACATCTACTCAGTATAAGTTTAGCCCTTTTCTAGACTAAGATAGACTACTTACGAAAAAGAAATACCTTAGTCAAACATGGCTAAGAGGTTTTCTTGGGTATTATTTTTTGCCTTTTCAAACCTAAGAGACTATCTACGAAAAGGAACGTATGGAGTTTTTTTTTTTGCCTCTTTTTCAAACTCTTTAAGTGTGAAAAGGATTCAAGTTACACCTTCGATAGACTTGTTAAAACATCAAACAATGATGGAGTCATCGTTCAGGACAGGACCGAACCAATCCTTTTCTAGGTTCGTTAAATATTCTCAGAGAGATTCTTCTGAAGGATGAACTTACAAATCAAGCATATGTTATCCTCCCCAATATTGTTAAAAAATAAAGAGGTATTAGCTATTATAGTGGGGGGAATTGAGAAAATAAGGTACTCCATTTGTTAATGGTAGTGAGTCTCTCTTGAATGCGACACTCTTCCACCTCATCTTCATGGTTGTTGGGTCGGAAAATCTGCTTGCCTTTTGGTTTATCATACCATTTCAAAGCCTACATTTTTGGTTTCGGGTCAATGCTACCAACTCCATTAAGTGTCTTCACTGTGTTCAAGAGAAGTCATTAAGTCAATATGTACTACAATACTCTTAAGCCTTTGTTCCATGTCTGCCTTTCCTGATCCTATTCTGTATCAACATCATTCTGAGCATTATGTCTCAAATCATGATACTGGCTTCGTGTCATTGATGTGGGATACATCAAGGCCCTCCTATGATGGTCGCTTCCCGTTAACATCAACTCATTATCCAGGAAGTTGACTTAGAAACACTCCTTCAGTACCTTGGTGCTTGAATACATCAATGGCAAGCGTCCTCACTCTCGAAAACAAATTTTCATCATTGGCCTTTGACCGAAAGATTATGTATGGTGTTTGACATCAACTCATTTATTCACACCATACCAAATGTGCTACAATACCTTGAGAGCCATTAACATCATCAGTGGTTTCTCTCGCATCCATCAACAACTTACATCATTGGCTAGTAATTAGATGGTGTCTACCATGTTCAACCTCTGCTAATTGATTCACGTGGTTAGACTCGTATGTTGGTTGGTTGTGTGAATGAGATCGAAGACCCTATATCTAGTTTCATCCATCCAAACTACAATTTAAGGAGTAATACAATATCACAATGTATGATGGCTATGATTATACAGACAATCATCCAGTCATGAGTCCACCATTTTTCATCTATGGACTTGTCTTTTTTATCATTGTACATGTAATGTTAGCTTATATGTTTAGTATGGGTATGCCTCCCTCAGAAAAGATGTCATGATGTAAATGTATTGTAACAATGATGATCTCACATGTTTCTCTTGATCTCGACTTGTCACAAGGTAAAGCACTTCAGTCATCAACTATCATTTTTGACTTTGTTCTTTAAGGGGCAATCCGTTATAGGCCATTTTTTCACATTTGGTCATTCGACCTTCAATTAGGATCATTCACATCCTTTGAACACTTTTTCATCCTCCCAACACAAATCCCTAAGTATGCCTCTCTCATGTCCTTGAGTTTCTACCTGAAACTGCTTTATTTCAGTCATTTTTACAACCAACCCATCTTGGCCCCTCATTGGTTATCGTTGACTACCAGGTTTCCCTGCTCTGCACCTACGCTAATCATTAGTAGGTTGCTTAGTGTTGGGGGTGTGCTGATTCTAGAAATTCGGGAAAAAAAATAATCCCAAAGCTTCCTCTTCTAGAATCTTCTAGGATATGTTGTAAATATTTACCATGGACAAAAGTATTGAATCATATCCTATCATACCTTGGAGTTTTCATCCCTCATCCCTTAAGCTCATCCTCCCATCAAGAGTGGATCTCAAGCCCATATTGGTAAAGGGATAAGAATTTGTGAACTAACTCCCTCATCTATATATTTACTGCCATCCATAGGTAAGGGGTTGGATTTTGGAGATTGATTCTACCCTTATGATGCTATTGTGAGAGATAATATTCCATGCATTAAGGTGGCTAGAGGTGCACTTTGTGACAAGGAAAGGACAATTCAACTTGGAGGATTTCTTCTACAAAATCAACACCTATTTTTGGTTATAACTCACTCCATTTCTATTAATGCAAAGAGTTCTTTGTTTTCCTATATATGATGTTATAATTTCATGTATTTCTTTTTTGCTAAAGAAAGAGTCGTACCTTCTATTTCATTAATCAGTGAATAAAATACATAAAATGCAACATTCCATGAGAAGCTGAGGACCAAGGGAAAAACCCAACTCTATATGTTACCAGGCCAAAGGCAAAAGCCCCGACCCCTACAAACCAAACCTCAAAACTCTCAAAAGAGAAACATTGTGGAAACTGGCTAACAGGAATCAAGAGTCGGACTCGAAGAGGAAAAAATGTGCCAATCTATAAAGATTTCATGTCCGCATAGCTCACAAACCTTCGAATTTGTAGAACGTATAAAAAAGACGCTCCCTGCTAAGAACATCTTGCATCCTGCCTAGAATACAAAATAATAGCGCCTCCCACCTTTTCCTGACTTGTATCTTTAATCTCAGCTGTCATACCTCCTCGCCCGATCCAATGGCTATGGCCAATTTCGCAATGCTTAGAAGCACGACACTTACCCATATGGACCCACCAACAAGCTCGATCAATCTGAATCGTAGATCTGCCTTGCTTGATCCAACGGTTGAGGATCATATTGCACTGATCTACTTCACCGAACAATAGCGCACAATGAGGGCGGTATTCCATCTGACCCCACTGCCACGTGGAGCTCGCTGAATGGAATCGTTCCCAAATTGGAACAACCACTTCTTGCTTGCAAGGTCTGTGATCACCGAAAAAGCGCCCTAGACGCGGTATTGTGAACAAAGAAGGAAAAGCCAGGGTTTCGAGGCCGCCGAGAGTTCCTGGTTTCCAGATTCTCGTTGCATCTACTCTACTTAAACCAATGTGAGATGAAGCTCTCGCCATCATGCCTATCATCCAAAAAATAGAATCACCCAGGTTTCTACCTCTAGGAGCCGCTATGAAAGTACTAACCTGGGTTGCGAAGGCTGACAATGGCTTGCAACTTGCTAAAGACCCGACTGTGAACAAACCGCTAATCATAAAGCTACTGAGTCATATGGACCCTACCTCCATGGCTCTGTTCCGAAACACCATCCTATCTTCATCTGCTTGGTCGTAACAATTTGCCTTTAATCTATTCTGAGGTAGCTCTTGCCAATTCATCGCAACCCTATTGTCTGTGTAGATCACACCTTGATTGGCCAGAAGATCTGCCAATTTATTGGTTGTTCTTCGCACATGTTTAAAACTGATTGTTCGAAGGCATTGGATGTGACTCTAAATCCGTTGATAGACCTGGATCAGCCTCTAGTTTCGAGAGGCTCTTTTCACCTTCGTACCCCAGTTGATTCTCTTGACTGAGTTAATGATTAACTCAAAATTAGCTTCAACGATCACATTTTGGCGGTTATCCTGAACCAGGAAATCTAAACATTGCTCCATAGCCATTAATTCCGCCATATTGTTGGTGGCTTTTCCTAAATGGAAATAGAAGATGAAAAGAGTACTTCCATTTTCATCCCTTAACACCCCTCCATAACCAGCCGTGCCCAGGTTGCCTTTTGAAACTCCATCAATGTTGTATTTCAAAACACCCTTGGGGGGGGATGCCAGAAATCTAGCTCAGAATCCAATATTATTAGCTTCCTATCCAAGCCCTGAGGAAAAGGTCCCTACAACCCCAGCTGACTAGAATCCTCAATTCTGTTGTAGAAGGTGGATTCTTAGGGAAATTTTGAACTATAGTGCCAACTGTCTCCTTAAGCTGTTTTAAGATCTGTTCATAAAGGCATTGGGATGGCTTCTTTTCATTCTTGAAGATTCTATTGTTCCTTTCTTTCCATACATTCCAAATAATGAAGCTTGGCGTAAGAGCCCAAGCTGAGCCAAGAACTTCATAATCTAAAAATCTTCTCCAGTTGTTTAGGATGTTGATAATACTCCCTTTGTCCCTATCAGTCTGTTGGAAAATGGTGGCAAAAGAATCCCACAACCAAGAGGTAAAATTGCAATTGAGAAGGTCCTCCATTGTTTCCTCTTGGGATTCATAGAGCTAGCATCTGGAAGGCCCCAGGACACCCCTCTTCTGAAGGTTATCCCAGGTCAAAATTTTCTTATGCTGAACCAGCCACATGAAGAGTTTAATTTTCATCCAACCTTGATGCCTCCATAGGTTTTGCCAAATCCTATCCGAGCATGGGAATCCAGTTCAAGGAGTGTGAGTTTTGCCTCCTTAAGATTAAAGGTACCCTCATTGTTGTTGCCCCATCTCAGCTGGTCATGCCCCCCTGACACTAAAATCTTCCTTTGCTATAACCCTTTCATTAGTGTCTCAACTTTTTCTTTCAGGGGGTTGTCATCCCTAAAATCAAAGTTCTTCCAGGTTCTCCATTTTCCTATACTGTTGGTTTGGTCCCAAAAATCTTTTACCTTAGATAGCCCTTTAGTATCTGCCTCTTCCTTGAG
>APFE031748238.1:7979-25772 GCA_000404065.3 Pinus taeda
ATTTTAATTTACAGGAAGGATTATTATTTCGAGGTGGACAGCTATGTATTCCGGATTGTTCGATGAGGGAAAATTTAGTAAAAGAGAAACATAATGGCGGATTAGCAGGAAATTTTGGCGTCGATAAAACGTTGGAACAGCTAGGACATTTTTATTACTGGCCAAAAATGAACCGGGCTGTACAGAGATATGTAACCAGATGCAAAGTCTGCCGACTGGCGAAAGGACACATCCATAATACTGGATTATACACACCCCTACCAGTTCCAAGTAGACCGTGGGATTCAGTCAGCATTGATTTTGTCCTAGGATTACCTAGAACGCAGTGGGGATATGATTCAGTGATGGTGGTGGTAGACAGGTTCTAAAAAATGGCTCATTTTATTCCTTGCCGGAAAACTAGTGACGCCACGAATGTGGTACACCTGTTTTTCACAGAAGTTGTTAGATTACATGGCTTACCTAGGACTATTGTTTCAGACAGGGATGTGAAATTCACAGGACGTTTTTGGCGCACCCTGTGGAAAAAGTTGGGCACGCAATTAAACTTCAATTCTGTGTATCACCCGCAGACTGATGGACAGACAGAGGTGGTGAACAGGAGTTTGGGCAATTTATTACGAAGTTTGACAGGAGAAAATTCACGACTATGGGATCGAGCTCTTGCCCAGGCAGAATTCGCATATAACGATTTGCCCAATCGGAGCACCGGATTTAGCCCATTTCAGATTTTGTATGGAATGCATCCTCGAGGGGTACATGAACTACGAGATTTGGGACAGCTAGAAAGGAGAAGTGCGGATGGGGAGGATTTTGCTGAAGCCATGAGTGAACTTCATGAAAAGGTTAAGTTGAGATTACAGGACAGCACGCAGAAATACAAACAGCACGTAGACACAAAGCGACGAGAGGTACAGTTTGATGTTGGAGACGAAGTACTTGCGCACCTACGCCGGGAACGGTTTCCTAAGGGAACCTACAACAAGTTAAAATACAAGAAAATCGGTCCATGCAAGATTTTGCGAAAATTTTCGGCAAACGCGTATGAGATTCAGCTGCCACCGGACATAGGTATTTCGCCTATATTCAACGTGGCAGACCTGTTCCCATATCATGCCCAGGCGGAAGATGGTAGTACGGTACAGCCAGAACGGGAAACCCAGTTAGAGAACAGTCCTTGGAAGAAACAGTTACCTTCAGCCCGGACCCATGAAATTGAAGGGATCCTCAGCACCTAGGTAGCCAAAAGAACGCGTAGAAAAGAATATCTGTGTTACCTCGTCAAGAGGAAAGGCCTTCCAATGGAGGACAACTCGTGGCTCGACGCGGCGCAGATTCAGAAGGCTGGTTACTCGGTGGAGGAGCTCATGGAACGGAGCCATGAGTTCTCTTTTACCCCGGAAGCCTGATGCAGGAGCATCTGGTCAATAGGGTAGAGACAGAGAGAAGGTAGACAAAGTTTTCAAAGAGGACTGGGAACATGGTTTGATGGATGGGCAATAACACTGCCTTGATTATTTTTTTTCTTTTACTGTTGTTTTTATTTACTTATGTAATGTTTTCTTTAATTACCAGAAGCAGAGAAAAACAATAATGTGATAGTTTACTTTTAATTAGGAACAGTAACAAATTAGGAAATAGTTGTATTCTTGCAAAATAGAAACCGAATATGTCAGTTAACAGCCAACTGTAGAAACGAATAACCAACAACAGTTATGTAATAAGAACTACCTTTGTAAACAGAACTATAAAACGAGCGGAATGACCCATTGAGAGGGGTTCCGACTTCGTGAGAATATACAAGAAACAGAGATAATAAAGGATTAAGACATTCTAAGCATTCCAATATAAAATACACTGTGTTCAATTGTGTGATAGTGCAGATACAATTCCTTTTAAAGCTAGGTTGTCAAGCAGAGCACGCTACAGGCGTTGCGAAACAGAAACGATAATATACTGGCGGAAATTCCACAACAAATACACATGCCCGAAACCCCAGGTATGCTATATAATGCACAGTCATTATCATTTATGCAATTAACATTCCACATAACCACGATACATTGCTAGAAAAATATATTTTACATATAGAAAACGCCCTATATAAGTTCCATCATATACTATCCAAAACGACCGAGCGACTCAAGCTACAGGCATAGCAAAGAAAATTTACAGTGGAAGAAATACAAGTTTACAGCCAAGGTTCGGCATCGAAACAAAAACTGAAGACCATGAAAGACAGAGTCAACCCTAACAACCTAGGTCTACACACAAGTCCGACCTCAAGGGTCTGAGAAGCCAAAGACAAGCAACTAGCAAACAGTAAAAGAAAGAACTACCCGAGACTTGCAGATTGTCGAGGACCTGAGGAAGGCCACCATGCACAGTCCTCCCTGCAAGGTAGCAAACGGAAAGGTTAAATGGGTTGGCATACACACAGAAGAAACCAATATTAAAAAGGAACCAGAACAAATAATCAAGACGAAGTTGGGTTTACCTGTACACGGCGCCAACACCTCCAATCGAACCAGAAGGAATACTTGCCCACGAAGGAGCCGAAACGTAAATAACAGAAGGAGAAGCGAATAAATCATTCTGGCATAGAGCACAGACTTACCAGTATGGTTTGCGAAATCGTCAACTGAAGGCGTTGTCACCAGACCACGAGGAGCAGAGCCACCAAGAAAATCATTGCAGAAGAGCACGATCATATCAAGCGGAATACAGTAGCAGACAGCAAGGAGACAAACCCATACATTAGCGGACATCGAGAAGACAAACCCCAACCATACACAGGCACCCATAAAATCGCTCATATACAGAGACCAACAAAAGTTTCGAAGAAAACAGCTAAAGACGAGCCGAGAACAACCACTAAGACCCTAGCTGCATAAAATTATTTCAAAACTTACCTTCAAACGGAGCAGAGGCCATTGAAACAAGAAGGGCCGAACATAAACCAACAACATTGTTGAAATAATAGCAGGGGATCGAACCAGTGGGCCGAACCATCCAGAAAACCCACAAACAACAACATAGGTCACGCATTTGCAGAGCGGCGAAGTAATACAATAACCGGGACAGACAACAACGAAATTAGCGCGGAGGGTCGAGAACCAAAGGAAAACCCTCAACCCTAGTGAGGTTTTCGAGACGCACAACTGTCGAACGGAGGCGAGACGGAAGTACCTCCTTTCATTAAAAACAAATCCAAAGTACTGATTCCGCAGATTGCCCATATAATTAAACAATAAATAAACACATCATAACCCTTGCCACGGTGTAATACACGTCAACAGGTGGAGCATTGGGATCACGTGGGTTGGCCCCATCACTTTGGAACTTTTGATGAGAGAAATAATATAGGAATTTAAGATTTTAGATCGTTTCAATGCTAAGATGTATAATGAGTGGCTTTATAATGTAAGTGTGAGTTAAAAAGAAGTAGAGTTATTATTTTGGGAAATTTATATGTCTGTTTATTTGAATATCATTGTTATATATGACATTAACATAGATTTATATTAAGTATAGATTTAATACAAGTTGAGAGGATAAAAGAAATTTAAGGATAAATTTATTTTAGAGTATAAAAATAATGTGTAATTTTTATGGTTTAAATTATATTTTTGAATGTTATAGAGATAGATAATATAAAGTGGTTTTATTTTATTAATATACTTTTAAATTTATATTAATAATATAATTTATATTAAAATATTTATTCATATTTAATATTTTATATTTTATTCTATATAACATTAAAATATTCTTATTTTAACATTTTTTTTCTTAAATACAAATATAATATCACTTTATAAAATACTTTTAAAATATAAGATTTTAAACATTCTTAACTTTACATGAAAATATTTATTATGGTTATTAAAATAAATAATTAAATATACTAAATATAAATTTCCAGAAAAAAATATTTTTATTTATTTTTTTTTGTTTTTATTTAAAGAAATAACGTACTTACACATTGTTTTTGTATTAAATTCTAGAATAAACCTCTCCCACAAAAATTCTATCATATATTTTGTGTGTGAAAACATAAATTGATAAAAGCAAACCATTCTGCTCTATTGCATTTGTTTTTTTAATTTAAGAAAGCATTCCAAATTTGCAGACCAAGTCCGGACCTCGATAAGAAATTGCAAATTTTTTATAACGTATGTGCAATTCGGTCCAGCAACAGGAATCTCGAATTGTGGGTTACGTTGGCATCGTGGTTGGAATTATTTTATTACAATTCAGTGGAGTTTTGCAAATTGTTGAATATTGTAAGGTTAGTGCGAGTTCTAGGTTTAATTCTTATTTCTAATTTAATGCGAATTTGTATATACAAATTAATGTGGTTTAAATTAGTTAGTCAGTGTGAAATTTAGTTTTTATTTTTCTATTTTTTAACTTTATTGCATATAGATTATAATTGTTTATATGATGTATATAGTGTTATTTGGTTTTTCCTGATTGAGAAACATGCTTGTATTTCCAAATAAATTTACGTTGACACGGGATATAGATGGGTGATGATTATAATTGTATTTTAATCCAATATGATACTACAGTATGAAAAAATCATACTGAAATTTATTTTTTTTTATCAAATTTTATATTTTATCTCATATTTTAGTGAAATTTTATAGTTATATTTGTATATATAATTTTAAATTAGATATAACATTTTAGTAAAACAAAATAAATAAAAACTATAATAAAAGATATCCAAATTGTAATAATAATATCTTACAAGTGAGCCAATTAAATTGCAAATTACAACCCTTTTCTCTTTCTTGGGATTTCTAGCACGCACGTTCACAAGCGGATGTGCTTACAATGGAATAGTCAATGAAAATCGTGATTGTGAGATTTCAAATAGGCCAAATATGCTCCGAGTTTACTGAGGACAAATGAAGGTATGACTTGGATATTATACCACATACCAATTTTTGACATAAGACAATTAATTAATTTCAAAGCTGTACAACGATTAATTAATGTCACTTGTTCAAAACATGAAAGTTTTTAGCTCGCTGAAAGATCACTGCAAACTTGAAAAATGCATAAAATATAGTAGCACAGTTTCAGATCAATGATGTTTTAGCTTTGAGAAGCCCAAGAATAGTTGAATTTCATGTTTGGATCAAAAAGGATTTGCAGAGAGGCCTTCGATATCCACTAGAAGAACATGTGGGACAAATGAAAAAGTCATTTTTATACAATGAATAGTATTGCATTTGCAAATGAACAATTTCTTGTGAATTTTATATGTTTTTTAATTCGACTTTACACATTAGACATAAAGGTAATTCTACACAGAAATGAGAATGCGTGCTATTTTTTTTCTTTCCTCTATTCATCCACAAATATAATAATATATAGTTGGATTGAGATACAAATGATGCTAAACATGGATAAAGAAAGCATTTGAAGTGAACAAAGTCCGTTTTTGAAGTTAAATATTCCAGAAGACTTAGAGTATGTAGAACTCTATTGAGATCACTATATATATATATATTAGAAAGTTTGAATAATAATGTTGATGATGATACAATTGAGAGTGAGGGTCCTGTATATATAGCCATGTAAGTATTTTTAAACGAAAAATAATGTATGTTCCATGCTAATTATTAGTTAATTAATTATTGTTTATGTATATTATTATTTATATTATTTTTACTATTTTTATATATGTATTATGCATAACATTGCTTTCCTTCTAAAAAAAGTTGTCCTCAAAGCTTATTGATGAAATGTTTGATCTCCTTTTCTGTTCAAATATTTTTTGTCTCGGACATGTCATTTTCATCAAAACAAAGCGATATGATCCTCTAAGTGATAAAAAAATTGTCGTACACAGAAGGGATAAGACCATCCTAAATTAATCCTCTGTGAGACTTGACAATTACTTAATAACTGAGATAACTTGTTATCATCAGACTGGATTGTGCTAACATTATTTTCCTTTGGAAAATAATTTTGTTGTTGATGTTCTATGTGATATGAATTCATAAATTGATTGAGATGTTTGTTCTTGTGATTTGGGTGCATGTAAGGAGTTATTATTGTTTTTATTTCCCTTATCATATGTGAAGCAAGATTCTGATTTACTTCAGGTTGTGATGTCATCGAGTTGGTTACAAAATATTCACTTGGGTCTTTCCTCATATGAACTACAACATTTGAATATGTTTTCCCTTCAACTGGGTTGACATTTTCTTGAGTTATGATATTGCATGTATCAGTATTCTCTCCTATTTCTTCAATTTGATGAGGTATGTTTGAACACTTCGATATGTTTTCTATGTTGAGTTCTTCTAGTTTGTTTTTCGATATTTTTTTTTTATCATTTTTAAGTTTCTTAATTTGTGTCAATAATTTCTTGTTGTGGTCTTTGAGGCAAGTAACTTCTTCATTTTTTTCAGTGGTGATTTTGTCAATTTCCCTTTACATATTTTGTATTACTTTTTTACCTTCTTGAGAAATTATTTTTGTTATATATTGCATATCTTTTGCTGTTACAGACTTTGGCTTCACTGTAACATCTTGTAATGTTATTTTTTTCTTTTTTATTTATCAAAATGTCAAAAACTTCTTTTTCATATTTAGGATAAAAGATCCTCGTGATTCGATCTAGGGAAAACCTAGAACTACATCACTATTGTTGCAAAATAATGTTTTAACGGTTAATTGCGAGACAAAAGTATAGTCTCCAATACTTAGTTGTAGATTGATTATGTCATATTGCTTGTCACATGTGTCAACAAAATTCGTTTCAACTATATTTGATTCAGGAATCGCTAATTGGTAAACACATTTAGTACTAACATAGTTATTACTTTGACTAGGATTAATAGAGATGATAACATCATTTCCCATGAGTGAGCCTTTGATTTTAAATAAGGAACCAACACATACAAAAGTTCTAGGAAATCTCCCCTCTTTCATTTTTGAATTATATTTCATTTGCTTAATTACCATAAAGTTAGGGCTAGGGTTTTAAAAGAATACCCCCTTTCTATGTATTTGATAATAACTCTCCCTTCTTAAACATTTCTTGGTATACTACTTGCTTTAATGTTATTATAATACCTTTTATCTTTCTATCCAGTATGGAATAATAATATTTAATGGCACATTAAATATTACTTTGAGTTTGAATGGAGTTCGATCCCTTAAATAATGTTTTATTTGAGTTATTGGCCTCTATACTTTATACCTTATAGTTTAAATTATATAAAGTGGTATGTGAATTTGTCTTTTAAATATATCACCATTGAACAAGGTATTCACCCCTCCCTCTTTCAATCCCTATTTTAATGAATTTTTTAGCCTTAGTTTTATTAAGGTAACGAGTTGACTTCCAAATAGGAATTTATGTATGCAAATGAGATATCATGTCAAAGCATCACGATCTATTCTAAGGGTCACAATCTTCCTTGATAGTGATGGCTTAAATAAATTGGTGATTATACTCGATCCGAACGAGAATAGAGTGCAGACCAATGGTACAATATGGTAGAGAAATATGGTGGCTCGAGTGAACATGAATGTTGTGGCTAGTGGTCAGATGGTGGCTCACGGTTTGGCAGAATAGAACGTTGATTTCACAATGAGAGGGAACTGGTGTTGTAGTAAGACAATTGTGGAACTCAATTGCAGATGCATAACACTTGCTCTGGTAGTAGGCAGTAACAACTAATCAAAGGTAGGTGATGGCAGCACTGTGGAGGATTTAAATTCGAATGGCTGTGTTGAATTCAACTTAAGTGGTAATGTTTGTATGAACTATGGTATGTGTATGACCAGGATGTATGCTGTGAGAATGTAAAACCTGTTTATAACTTACAATAAGAGCATTGAGGGAAAATCGTGCACATGCGATTGATGCATGAGTAGAACAATAGTGTGGTTGTAGCAGCCAATCAACTCGAGGGTGAAAAGTTGGATTGGACAATGGTGGATGTATGGAAAGAAAATCATCTATGTGGAAGTGGAATAGATGACGTCTAGAGTAGAATAGTAGCAACGACTATAATTGTGATGGTTATTTAATATTCAAATCGAACTCTAAATACCTCAGCCTCTTAGCCTACACAATTATAAATTAAATATTTTAGTTTTGGTCCCACCTTGTGTGGAGGAAGAGAACTTTCCTGCACATGCCTTACTCCTACACAGACTTTAGCTCTGCATATGCCTTATTCTACACACCCCTTACTTCCACTAATCTAGACTTAGTAAGATTTTTCAAGTGGAGAGACTTATCACGCAAGCCTATAGACATTAATATATGCATATACATATTTCCATTAATGGAATTAATAAACATTATTTCCAGAAATTAAAAGTTGAATATCTCGTAAGTATAAATTCCTCTCCAATCCTTAACAAGTAAAAACACAAAAAATGCATTTGCACATAGTACTTTCTTTAAGAGATGGAATAATTCTAACCCAAAAAAAATCTAAAGGAAAAAGGAAACATTTTCACCAAAAGAGGGAGAGTGTCTTTACTCACTTTACGCTTAATTTCAATATAAATATCATTGGAAGTGTTTCTTTTTGGACTATATCGAATTTATTAAATTATTTCAATTAAATAATTAATATGGATTTAAACTGAATTTATTGGTTTATACTCTATATTTGTCTTGCATGCAATGAATTAGTTTCATTTCTCTTCATGTAACAAAAAAATGAATTCTATCACTAAAGAAATCATATAGCCATGGTATTTATTAGTTCCTTAACATATCCATAATATGCCATAATTTATCCCAATATATTAAGTATAAGACCAAATCAAGTAAAATAAAACATAATTATTTTGATTTTTTCATGCTTCTAGAATATTATGGGAGTCAAATGATACATTCCCTTTTACCTCTGCGCATGCATCTCCACACATTCCTTTCTTCCACCTGTTTTAGACTTAATAAGATTTTTCAAGTAGGCATACTTGTCACATAGGCTTTCAAACATTAATATATGCACATATAAATTTCTGTTAATTGAATCAATAATTATTGCTTTTAGAAATTAAAAATTTCTCTCATAAGTAGAAATTCTTGTCTAATTCTTACAAAGTAAAAACAAGAAAATTACATTTACACATAATATTTTCTTTCACACATGAAATTACTCTAGCTTGACAAAAATATGAGGGGAAAAAGTAAATATTTCTACAAAATGAGGGAGAATGTCATTACTAAATTTACACTTAATATTTATATGAATACCATTGAAAATATTTTTGGGTGGAATATATCAAATAAAATAAATTATTCCAATTAAATAATTAATGTGAATTTAAATTGAATTTACTACTTTTGTCTCTATGTTTGCCTTGCATGCATTGAAGTGGCTTGATTTCTCTCCACATAACCCAAAAATAAATTATACTACCAAAGAAATCATATAACCATGATATTTATTAGTTCCTTAACATCAATAATATTCCTTATCTTCTCCCTATACTAGGTATAATACCAAATCAAATAAAATGAAACATAAAATATTCTCACTTAATGTAGGAAAAATCAACTTTTCCTACAATTCAACTTTATATCATAGATATTTAGATATAATTTGGAACCTCAATAGGTTCTACCCAAATTCAACCTTGATCCAGTAGGAATTTTTAGTGGGAATTCTACCGAGCTTCCCTCTAAATGAATTCTAGCAATCTTGTTAATTCCTCTACAGTCTCTTACACAAATGAAATGTATTCTAATATGGAGTACATGCAAAAATTCCATTATTCACTCAACGGAATTGAAAAATGAATATTCATTGTTAAAAAAAACGATTGCATGACTGATAAATTGGATCAATTTTCCCATTTCACAATTTCTTGTTGACATATTGTCAGTTTTCTTTAAATTGTATTTCCACTCCAATCATTCAACCCTTTGAATTTTGCCATACATTGGTCCAGACTTATTTTCTTGCGCACAATTGTTAGCATCCTTTTTTAGTGTTTGATCGTTTCTCAATGTGGAGCAGGTTGGACAGTGGCCTCACAATGGTTCGATTCTTTGTCCTGCAAAACAAATACACATGCACAAATCTTCCTTCTCTCATTCACTTAATCATAAATTTACCATAATCCTTACTCAGGATTACTTCTTCACATGATATATTTATAAATTAATCTATCATTAGTTTCAGGTTTCACAAAGATGTTGAAACTCTATTAATTCTAGCTTTCACAAAGATTAGAATTATTGGCAAGCAATTAAACACATAGACAATTCATGAACACAATAAAATGTATGAAAACTCCAATCCATTAATTAAAATATGTACACACAAAAGTAATTGGAAACTCTCTTATTACTATCTTGGCCTAATTCTACTTTCATTTTGCTATTATCCTTGCCCATAGGCTTACAGTGATTAACTACAAAGTTACTGGAAAATTATATTTTCCTACATCAATAAATTAATCCGTGAATTATTCCATAAACTCTCATGATTTATTCCCTAAATCTCTCATTCTTTTCAAGGTAAATTAAGTTTTTCCTTATTGACAAAATCTTTCATGTCAATATATTTTCTAAAACTATTATTTAATAATTAAAAGAAACTAAGAATAACTACAATTAAGGAATTATAATTCCTTTACAATTTTGAAGCCCCATTTTTGAATTAAAAAAAAAAAAATTAGCTTGATGGCTTAGAATCTCTAATGCTCCTACATTAGACTCCCAAGGTAGAAAAAATTCATGAAATCTTTGTCATGTGTCATTAATGTGTGAATTCTTCTAGATCCCAAACGTTTTAATGTAAGTGATCATCTGCTTCTTCATGTTGTTTCTCTACTTTTTTTGGTGTTATTTTCATTAACCTTCAAGGTTTCCAAACTTTGTATTGCAGTTTTCCACTCCACCTGCTTCTTCATGTTGTTTCTCTACTTTTGTTGTTGTTATTTTCATTAACCTTCACGGTTTCCAAACTTTATATTGCAGTTATCCACTCTCTTTGTCGATGCACTCTTGTACAATCATTTTCCTTTTGTAGTTGAGTGCCCTTCTTACATTAGTGTGTAATTTCTCATGAACTTTCATCATCAATATTATCATCTTGTCAATTTCCATGTTCAAATTTTCCTCTTGCTAGGACATGTCATTATCACCATTTACTTGTAATTGAATCTATGATCTTGAAAATTTTATGATCTCAATGGTCATTTTAATTTTTTCATAACCTCTATGCTAACACTCTTCATCATCACACATATTTTCCAAGACGTTTAAGACACTTGAATGTCTTATCCCCTATTGGTCCACAATTGATAGAGTATTGTCTTCATAATTATCAATTATGACTTTATCTTCATTGTTGTCTCCAAAGGAAATTCCTTGATTTATATCTTCTTTCTGAAAATGAAATAAAATTTCATTTTTATGAGACAAACTTGTCCCACCTTCCATCATTTTTTCTTTTTTTTTCTATATGCATCAGTTGTTCTTTCTCATCATCTTCGTTTACATCTCTAGATGTAATCTCACGTTCTTTCAACCACCTTTCCAACAATTTCACTTCCTCCTCAAATTTCATAAGCATTGCATCTAAATTTTGTTTCTTGATCATCTACTTGATCCTTCTTTTGGGATTTTACATTAGCCAACTTTCTCTTATTCACTACACTAATAGGTTCCTTCAATTTTTCATCATTAATTGTGTTTATCCTTTGTGTATGACTTCCACTCAGACTTCCTGTATAAAAAAATGTTGTATCATCTTCCTTCATAATAGAAATTTGTTTATGTTATTCTTTCATGCCTTTGGCAATCATATCTCCATCATCTTCCTAAATCTTCACAATACCCTCATATGACTAATTTTCTTCCTTGTCTATGCAACCTACAAACATACACAAATCATTGACTTTAAAATCATAGGCCATTGTGGCATTATTAATGTTTTATGCATCAAATCCTCATGTCGATTTGAATGTCCACAATAGTTCATGAGACTTTCTGTAAGTCTCTTATTCTCTTCGTCCTCCTCTCCAAGGATGTCTCCTTTCTCTGGTGTAATAATTTCATCCACAATTATATTAATTGGATTTTCTTCAGTATTTCCTTCAGGAGGAAACTTTCCATCATATACACCTACATGAGCTACATTAACAAACATTTCATTAGTTTTAAAATCTTGAGATCCTTAGATCTCATCAACTTCTTTATCCTCTTCTTCACCAAGGATAGGTCATTATTCAGGTTCAAAATAATGAATATTCATCTCTACTTCCCTCAAATTTTCATTCTTCAATTGAGCATTCAACCTATGCTTCAATTTCACTTGCATCCTAGGCCCCTTCACTTTCTTCTGCAAAATCCATGAAAACTATTGGTCTTCCTCAAATTCTTGTAGAAGTTCTATTAGCATATTCAATTGTACTTTTATCTCAACAACGTCTTAGTCAACTTCCTCTTCTCTCATTCTACTCTTTATGGAATTTTATTTAGCATCTACTTTTCTTCTATGGTGGCTTCTCTATGAACCCATGAGATTACCATCAGTAGCCAAGTTCCTTCTTCCTATGTGAAATTTACGTTGTCCACTTGTAGACTGCCTCTAAGCCTCTACAATAACAAGTTATTCTTTAAAACGTTACAATACCTCGCCAAGCTATACTTGAATTGTGCCTTTTGGTATCCTTGGTACTCTCTTCTAGAACCCCTTGAGCTTCTTTGATGCTCCAAGGCTTGTACAATTTTTCACTTCCTCTGAGAACATCCACTTTTCCTCCTTTTTCTAACATCAACTGGAACCTGCAAAGGTTATTTGCCACATTTCTTCAAGAATTTCACTTGTTCATAGTTATATTCCTCCTACTGTAAACACCCTCATCACTGCTACCTGTAAACAACAATTTTCCTGACAAATTAGTTGAAAACATAAAGACAAATTCATTAAATTGCTAAAGCTTCACCTATCATATTTGACTAAATATGATCCGCACAAGTTTTACAAGCTTTGTCATTCTCTGATCTTCCCACCAAGATTTTTCTAGCTCTAGTACCACTTGATGGAGGAAAATTCAACTTTTCCTACAATTCAACTCTAAGATATAGAGAATTCTATGGAATTTGGAACCTCAATAGGTTCTACCCAAAATCAACCTTGATCTAGTTGGAATTCTAAGTGGGAATTCTACCCAGCTTTTCTCTACACAAGTCCTATCAATCTCTTTAATTCCTCTACGGTATCTCACACAGATGACATGTCTTCCAATTTGGATTACATGCAAATATTTCGTTATTTGATCAAATAAATTTAGGAATTAATATTCACGATTTAAACAAATAGTTGCATACATTGATCAACTAGATCAATTCTCTCATTCCATAATTTTTGTTGAAATATTGACAATTTCCTTCAAATTTTATTTCCACTCCAATGATTTACCCCTTCAAATTTGACCACACATTTTTCAATACTTATATTCTTGCACACATATTGTTAGCATCCTGTCTTGGTGTTCGATCATTTCTTAGTGCAAAACACCTTAGACTATAGCCTCACCATGGTAAAATTCTCTATCCTATAAAACAAATAAACATGCAAAGATCTTCCTTCTCTCATTCATTTAATCATAAATTGTCCTTAATCCTTACCCAAGATTATTTCTTCGCATGAAAGATTTATAAATTAATCAATCATTAGTTTTATGCTTCACACAGATGCTAAAACTCTGCTAACTCTAACTTTCATAAAGACTAGAATTATTCTCAAGCACATGAACGTATAGACAATTCATGAAAACAATAAATGTATGAGAACTACAATTCATTAATTAAAATATGTACACACAAAAATACTCTCAAGCTCTCTTTTTCCTCTCTGGGCCTAATTCTACATTCATTTGACCATCAACCTTGCCCATAAGCTTACAATGATTAAATACAAAGTTACAAGAAAACTAGATTTTCGTACATCCATAAGTCACTCCCTCATTTATTCCCTATGTCTCTCATGATTTTCAATGTAAATTAGCTTTTTCCTTAAAATCTTTCTTATCCATAGATTTTCTAAAACTATTCTATGATAATTAAAAAGAAACTAAGAATATTTACAATTAAGGAATTATAATTCCTTTACAATATTGAAGCATCCTTTTGGAGCTTTTCTTTAGAAATATTGATGGCTTGGAAGCGATAATGCTCATGCATCACTTCTTCATGCTTCTGTAATATTGTGGAAGGAGTCAAATGATACTTACCCTTTTATCTCTGCACATGTCATTCTTTCGCGGAGACTTTAGCTCTATGCATACCCTAATTCTGCATAGTCTTTAACTCCATGCATGACTTACCTCCACGCATCTTTCTCTCGCATAACACTTCCCCTTCTGCATGTTCCCCCTTCCTCACACATCCTCACCTCTGATTTTCCACACATATTCCTAGCTATGCAAACTTCCTCCACACACCTCCATCCCACACAACACTTTTTCCACACACACACACTACTCTACACAATTTATTTCCTACACTTGTCCATTCTCACAAGGTTTCCTATTCAATTCTATTAACTTGCATGCCACATGTTGTGATTACAAAGATTTCATGGTATAATTTTTGTATCACTTAATTTAATCACCTTGTCACTTATGGTACCAATATTGAGGATATTGAAAGAGAACTAAAAAAAATCTATTTTTTGCCTTGCACATGTTACTTCTAATTATTAATATTTTTTTCCTCTTCTTGTGTATGTTTTTTTGTGTAATGTCAATTATGCATGGCTAATAAACACAATTACACATAGCTAATAAATGCAATTGTTATGCTTGTATAATGTTGTATTTTGGGATGACCTTTTAATCGAAATTAATTTGTACAGATCCGACTCCAGCGATTTTTGGCTGCTCCCGTGGCCGCCTCTGCAACCCATTGCTTCAGCTCAAAAGATGTCGCGGAAGGCGATCCTGGCTAGGCGCTAGCGTTGCATGGTGCCCTGAACTATGCCATATCCCTTCTCGCACCCAGATCTGCTAGTCAGCTAGGCTCCAGAGGCCAGGAGATTTTGAAACACGAAAGAATCGAGCATGATGCATCATCCATGCTCTCGGCAGAAGGGGCCGGAGCAAATCACCTCCAGCAAGGCGCAGGACTGTCGCTTTCACGGAGGAATAACTTATGGAAGCAAAGGAATGGGGCTTTCGGCGTCTTCAAGGCTGGATCTGCAGGGTTTTCGGTGCCATTTGCAGGCTTTGCCAAGGCAACCCAAGAAAGGCTGTTGTTTGCAGATGGGCTGTTCTCTCCCGCTGTAATGCCAGAAGAGGCAGGTTTTCTGAGGGTAACCGAAGAAGCATCGTTGGGGAAGATGGAGATTTGCCAAGCCGATCCCCTGGTTTTTCGCAGCGTTTTCGGCAACATCAAGGGCAGCTCCGGAGTCTTCCACGTCCCTGCGCCCTGTGATCATTTGGATGGATTTCAGGAGTATCCGTTGGATGCGGCACACGGAGGCTCAACGAAACGCAGTCCTAGCTTCAGATCTGACAAAGATCTACCAGATCTGGTCACCCAGAAGGCAGAAAAGACCAAGCTCTGGCCAGATCTAGAGATCTGCATGGGATCTAAACCCTCATCTGATTTCTTTCAGATCCAAATTTCTCAGCCCTCAGGCAGAACAATCATGCAATGGGTCAGCCCTTCAGTGCTGGTGCAGGATCTCAAACTGAATCTAGAGCGCAGAATGGGGATCCCATCAAGCCTTTTGTGACTTCTCTTTCAAGGTAAAAAACTTGAAGACTCTCTCCCCCTCTCTTCTTACAACATTTCCAGAAACAGCTCGGTGGTGTCGTCCGTTTGTCTGAGGGGAGGTGCAGCTAGACAATCTTCCTCTACTCGGCCTTTCTCTTACAAAGACGCAGTTCACTCTGAGAACCCCAAACCCCCGGAAGCCCTTAAATCTAAGGCCTTCTTGGTTGACAAGATTGAAGAAGTTCCCTATGTGGAACTCATTCATGAAGAGCTGGCTTCCCAACTTCAAGATTTTTCAGAAAGAGCCATCACTTGCAAATTTAATGGATTATGGCCACGATCGCAGGATCTCTATGCATGGATCCATGCAAACCGGACACATCACTGTAAGATCTTTTTTTGTTCGAAAGTTTATTTCATTGTTTTATTTGATAACTCTAAGCACTATGAAAAGGCCTTAGAAGAGGGCCCTTGGTTCATGGGAACTGCAGGGCTATTTCTGACTCCTTGGTTCCCAAACTTTGATCCAGCCACTGCTGTCATTACCAAGACATCGGTATGGGTTCGGCTTCCAAATTTACTTGCCCACCTATGGAGTACTCAAGTCTTCAGAGTAATAGGAAATACCTTGGGCAGCTTCATCCATGGAGATTTATGGCAGGAAGCCAAAGGTCTCTACTCATATGCAAGAATATGTGTGGAGTTAGATCTGAGTAAAGGTCTTCCAGAACAAATCAATCTCAAGATAAACGAATTTGTCTGGACCCAGACACTGGATTACGAGAATACAGCTTTTCGATGCTGCCATTGCCACCAATCTGGGCATTTGCAGAATACATGCCCATCTCGCCTAGCAAAGCAGAACAAGGCCAACGTCTCCAAGCCCAAATCCAAGTGATGGGCTCCATGCTCTCCTCCTCCAGTCACTGACTCTGATTCCTCCAGCTCTGAAGATGAAGATAGCGATGAAGAATTGAATCAGGCCCCTCCTTTCGTGGCCCCTCCCACTGATGGACTGGCGCCTTCCTCCGACTCATCCATTGCTCAAAAACGTGTTCATTTGTCCTCTTCCTCGGATTCTGAAAAGGAGGGCTCCCCTGTGGAGGATCCCAATCTTCAAGTTGTAATCGCTCATCCACCCCAAAATGGTTGGGTTGAAGTTAAAAAAAGGATAGGGAAAAAGCTTCGTGTTGATGCCTCTGCCCTTTCAGGGTAGCTTTCAACGCATCTTTAGTTGCCAGTGCTTTGTTGTAGCTCCTTGCTTACTTAACTCCTTCTCCGGAACCGAGGTTGATAGTTCTATCATTTTCGGTTGCCGATATCCTGCTTCTCTGGAATGTAACCTATTGTACGATATTTTTGCTTAATAGAATTTGTCTTTATCGAGAAAAAAAAATGTTGTATTTTGGGATCATGACATTCCAAAAACTAGATTTTTTTTTTTTTTTAAAGAATAGCTTCTTACATGGCATATACTTTGTACATTTAAAGTTCAGGTGGAACACTTTTGTTAAAAGGAATTTTATATGAAATGTGTAATACTTTTGTTAAAAGACTTTCATATAAAATAAATGTATATCTATTCAATTAGTTGTTTGTTTCTAGCTCTTCTTGCTTGTTTACTATTTACTAAGTTATTATTTCACCCTTTTCAATATCTTTTTAGCTCATCCCTTTTTATAGACTTCTAGTAATAGTTTAGTGTGAATATGGCTTTTCTTGATTCTGTCTTCTCCACTACTTACTTGGAAGAAATGTAAAACTAAGAACAATAGAAATACTTCATGTTTTATAGATACCGTTGATTTGTAAACATGCTATATTTTCAAAGCTTATCATGTTTTTCCTTATAGCTAGTTGTCTATGCAATGCATTGATGATAAATGCAATAGAGATTATAGCTAGTTGTTTACAGAATACAATGATTCAATGATAGTAAATGCAATGTAATATAATTTCTTGCATTTCTCTTATCTAATTTGAAAGCAAAATTACAAACCATGGTATAAAGGCATGGGCTAGCTACTTTGTAGGAACTAGCTGCTTTGCAATTATTACCCTTGTTC
>APFE031748238.1:29653-60978 GCA_000404065.3 Pinus taeda
ATTTTTTTACCTAATTATTATTTTTTTTCTCAGTAAAACTATTCTATTATATACAAAAGCAGAGTACAAATACATTCAAACTGTCTAGAAGATCTAGCTGCCTGGAAGAATGGCAGCATGAAACAACCACTGTTGCAAAAGAAGAGGGTGAACCTGACCATTAGTCATTCCCACACAGGGACGAGAGAAAACATAAGAACAATCCCACGTAGGGGAATTCAGAGATTTTGACACAGAGTATCCATCCAAATGTTTAAAAAAACCGACCTTGAAAAGCAGCGTTGGCACAATGGCACATTGATACACTAACACAAAACATTTTGACACGAAGACAAAGCCAAAAAGGAATAAGCAAAATCCCTTCCGAGCAGCGTGACCTGAGACAGAGTAGCAGTTAGTCTTCCGGAACCTCCTCCACAATTCTGCACCAACCATATTCCTCCGCTTCCTGAGCTTGGACCTCCTTCGCAGCAGCCGTGTCGGGCTCCGTCTGGACGTCCTCCTTTTGAATGTGTCGTCTTTCCATTGCCTTCCCCGGGTCTGCAGAGGGTGTCTCCATAGCCTTCGCGACATTAATTGGTGAGGTAAACTCTTGTTATGCATTGGTTTCGCCCTCATCTTGGGCTTCATCTATGAATAGCACCGAGATGTGGGCGTTGATTTGGGGGCAATTCAAAAGGCTGTTGAAGGTGAAGACTGCTGAACCGAAAAAAGGTGAGCACGAGGACCCAGGAGAGCTCGTTTCTAGGTGTTGGCTCTGCCTCAGAAAGCTAGCACCTCCCGGATGAGGGCATTGGCAGTGGCAATGAGGAAAGGTCTCCGCCTCGACTGAAGGGCGCGAGGACCCTCCTTGATTGGAGCCTTGATGGCTTAGCATTCGCTGCCGAGGCCTAACCATATTAATAGGGTTGGGCAGAGCCGAATTGGGATGCAGAAAGCTGAGAGAATCGAAAACAGGCTGGATGTTCAAACCAGGGCTTAAACTCAACAGCACCAGAGGCTGCAGAAGAACCCCAAACCAAACCTGAATGAACATGGTAACTCCTGTGCTGCCACTGTTAATATTGCCGCTGCCCTTGCCTCGAAGTACTCCCGCCATTAATATGGTCTTCATGATTGCCGAGGAGTCGAGCCCTGTTGCACAGTCGAAAATGGATGGAGCGTAAATGCTCCTTTGCTGCCGTCCTTTGTAACTTAACCAAAGCCGCCGGGAATGTCCCTCTCCTCCAACATACAGGTGACCTCTGTGCATGGCGGGCAGGTGACCTCCCCTGCACACCCGTCCCATCACTTTACTAACGCCGCTCAGCACCCGCACCCGGGGAAAGTTTTAATTATTTTTTTAATATTTTAATGAATAAAATATATTAGGAAAAAAATTTCATCATTTTTCCAATGTTTCATTCAAATATTAATTAATTTGTACTCTTAACATAAAATATATATTTACAAATTTAATAAAGTTTTAATTATTTAGAAGTTTAAAGAATTCTTTTAATTAATTTTGTTATCCAATGGTGAAAGTGTAGTGTGAATGAATGTTTAAGGTGGTCATTCCACCATAGTTTGACTTTTCTTCAATATAATCAGTTTGGAGGAAAAATGTAATTAATTTGATTCCATTTCGTTTGTTTTTATTTATATAATTTGATGAAAAATTTTCAATTTATATAATACTATTGTATTAATAATATATGAAATGTAGATATCCATGTTAATAAATAATTGTAAAACATTTGGTTTATATAATTAAGTTAGGTAGATGATATATGAAGTGTATTTTTTACTATTTGTATAATTTGATTGTGTTAATATTAATTATTTTAATCTAAAAATAATTGTAAATTTTTTGTTTATATAATTAGATTGTATTAATGATATATTACACGTAGATTAGTAGATTTATGTGGAGTATAGTTTTATTAAAGTATATATTCAAATCAAAGTCTTGAGAGAGAAAATCAGTGGTAAAGATAAATATTATTGCATTTGATGCAAGAGTATCATCCTAGCGACATTTATTTTGTCCAAGATCCCAAGGCGTTATGTAAATTATAGATGTAGTTTTTATTTTCTCCAATTTATTTGTCTAAACTAGAATTAGAGATATTTTATTGTAGAGCCAAGTGTTATGATTTTGTAGCAATCTGGATCATTAGGTTGTTAGAATATTTTAAGGAGTTGATATTTAGGCCAAGTGGGCCTTTGTAGATATTGAAAAATGTCCAGTTTTTGGGTAGACAGTTTTGTCCAATTTTCTCTCTGTCTCTCAAGATATTTCCTTAAGCTCATAAGATTATAGGGAGATGTATGTTCAAGAGTAGGAAAAGAGAAGGGAGCTCGAGTAGCGAGCCATCATACTCTTTCTTTGTAAACATTTCCTTGGAATTTAATAGGATTGGCATGATTATTATGTATTTTATGTATTTTTATGTATTGTCTAAGTGTATGTGCACTAAGGAAGATAATCTCCTCTCAGAAGGAGAGTGGGACTTTTCTACCAACACATTAATTATCCAAAGAGGCCAATGGTAGTTTATAAGAACTGGCCTTGCATTGGAAGTGACTGAGAATCCAATGACAATTTTTGTACCTTGTAGGATGAGGCTGAGAACGTTAGAAATAACACTCGAGTATAGTTGGAATAAGTGTAAGAATATGTTTTAAGGCTTGAAGAACCAAAGGCATAATATAATATTATGCATCTGGCAACAACTTGTGTCAGTTGATTAAAAGTCTAAGAGAGGGGATATTAGTCCATATAGATCATTTGAATTCGTCATGGAGGAGTGTGGGATCAGAATAAATGAAGGTGCAATTCGGTCATGGAATGGCAACACTAAGAGTGAAATTAACAAAGAAATGATATGGGGTCACCTTCGCAAATTCTATGAGAACCGAGCTTTGTAGGGAAGAACACATACACAAGAAAAATTGTAGAATTTACGAGCCAACGAACTTGTAGTCGAAGTGCCAAAAGTCAGCCTCGGTAACTACTTTGCAATGAAAAAGGAAGGGACCAAATAGTTGAGACCTATGAATTTGAATAGAGTTGACCTCTGACCTCAAGTCTGGTAGTGGGAATTAAAGAGTGCTTGGCTAGCCAAATCTTGGACAAGTTGGAACTTGTGAAGTCATAGAAGGAGAAATAGCTTTACCCTTCGTTCTTCAAGTTAAACCGACCTCCTCAACCTACATTGACAAGAACTCATGATCCTCGTAAATTTTAATTGGTTCCATTTTTATAGGAAAAGAAGGTTTCAATTAATTTGGGAGCTAAAAAGAGAGACAAGTATGCCACCTAATTAGGGGTGGTGCCAACTGATTCAAAAAATGTTTGAGGATTTTGGTTTTCTTGCAATTCAGAGGTACAAGTAGAGGATATTGGAGTTAAAAGAAAACAACAAAAGGGGCAAAAATAAAAGTGTTTTGTTTATTTTTCCAAATAAGAACTATATCGCCACTTGAAGAAGAATTGGGGATAAAGAAGAGGATATGAGGATAAAGAGAGGGATGTTACATGTGAAACACCAAAAGGAGAAGGAAATAATGCTTATGCTATGTCATTTATGGTATTAGAGTGACAATGACACTCTTTATGAATATAACGAATTTGTGTTGCAGGGATTTCATAACCATTGAGTACTTGTCAGAGAAAATCCCAACAAGGAGCAGAGCTATAAGGAATGGAAGCAAATCCAGCCAAGTGGATAGTTGGAAGAGATATTGAGGTTTCAACATGTGATGAAATCCTGGTAGGTAACAAGTCTATTATTTGTGGGAAGAAATTAACCTTGCATGTAGCAACAACAGTAAGAGTTTTAAAGAGTTAGAAGAATTCTCAGAGGAAGTGATAAAGAACCCTTGCAACAAAAGAGGTTGTTGAGAAGAAAACCTAGCTGTGGTTGGAGAGTGAATTCGAATGAGGATTTCCTCAATACAAGAGAACCAAAGGATTTCTTAAGACTTGAGTAAGGTGCAACCGAAGCTAGAGAGGAGCAAGGAGTGCTCAAGAGGTTCCAGGGGAGGGAACCAAAGGAATACCAATAGCTTAGGAAAACGAGAAGCGACTAGTGTGTTCAAGTAACAAGAAATTGAGAAGGCTTATTACAAGGGCTTGTCTACAACTCGTAGTGGGACACTTCAAAGCTCACAAGAAGGGAGGAAAATAGATGGCTACTGATGGCCATAATTGGGGTCCAAAGAGAAGACACCATAGGGGAGACCAAAAAAATGGTAGGAGGAGGAAATTAAGTCAACAATAATTTGATAAAGGGATGGATCAGATGAATGAGAGACTCATTTTAGTGAAAATTATATTGGAAAGAGAAGATGAGAGAAAAAAATGGAACTAGATGAGGAGGTTCAAACTACAAAACAATTTTAAAAGAAAAAATCCTAAAGTCATAAAGCTAGGAGGAAAGTAAAGAAATTGTTAATTTCTTGGTTGAAGGAAGAAGGACTCGAGGTGGTTGAACTTGAGAAGAAAATTCACTATTGTGCACTAGAGCAAGCCTCAGTCCACGGAGATGGGGAAGATGTTGAGGTGAGATAGTTTGAAGTCTCATGGACTGTATGCAAAGTCCAAAGCATCAGAGTGGGTTTCAAAAAGAGGATATTTATGAGACATTAATTGAATGCCTCTTGGAATGTGAAAGATCTCTTGTGGAAGGCCAGTAAGAAGAGCAAGTAGTAAAGACACCCGAGATTGCTAGATGGCTTTTTTTGTTTAATGTGAGTGAAATTTATGTGAATGTCGACCAAGTGCATGGACAATATTTCTAATAGAGAGAAGAAGACAGAAGGTCTGCCTCTAAAAACCAAGAGAAATCAGAGAAAGAGTGCTACAAACAGTTGCTAGAGATTGCAATAATGGAAGATGAGAACAATTATATTGAATGGCTTTCAAAAGATATTATAGAAGGGAATGAATATGATGATGATGATGATGAGAAGAGGATGGAAGAAAGTCTCATGGACCATGGTAAATGCCCAAAACAATGAATAATTCCAAGATCATCAACATAGGGTCAAGATCCTTATGTTTTTAAAACTAATATGTTTTTGTCATCTGCAGATCATGAAGGCCGCGAGGGCAGATAGTAATTACAAATTTTCATAAGAGGAGGGGAGAATATGAAGTTGCCTTTAGGATATAGAGGAAACAATAAAATTCCAAGAGGAGCATCTCACCAAGTGTACAAGATAGATAGTAGACAAAGTTTGAGTGAAGCGCTCATGGAGCTTGATGTAGAAATCGAGTTCCTACAAATGCAACTAGATTTTGATGGTGGAAAATGGATGACAGAGGAGGAAACTACAACTTAATTTCAATTTATTTTGTTTATTTGTATGAGAAATTTAATTTCCTGGATGGGAGGATAGATGATTTGAAGGTGTGCACCTAATTTTCTATGTTGTGGTTGGAAGAAAATGTAGCTAAGAAATGTGAACAACAAGAATTGAATAAAGGGTTTGCAAACCTTCAGAAAAATGAAGAACATGAGTAAATATGGAATCTAAAAGAAAATTTAGATATACTTGGCGGTCTTACAGGCAAAAAGGTTGGGAAGCCTTATGTTTTAAAGATTAACAATTGGTGTGTGAATGTAGGTATTGCAAAATATGACTGGTGACCATGGAGTATTGAGTTGTTCAAGGAAATCCCAATTGAGTTGATGGATAGATAAAAGTATGCAATACAAGATGAGACAATTTTTTAGGAGCAGAGGCCAAGAGTAAAAAAATTATCTCCTACAATACATGGGGATACCATGATGGACCGAACTAGGGATGAATATACAAGTATAGACCATTTTGTTGAAATGAACAAGATAACATAGGGTTGGGAAGACCATAAGGAAGAATCTAATGAAGATGATGAACTACATTTAAATGAATTTCTCATGAAGAGTGATGAAGACACTATAAAGTTGTTGGTGGAGTTGAAATATTTGGACAAGAAGTTGATGAATCAAATGATAAACATTCAACATGTAAAGTTTGGGCTGAAAGAGGATGATAACTAGATTGGGCTAGAAAATGAATTTGATAAGTTGTGGGTTCTCATAAAAAAGTGTCCACAAATGTGTATAGAAAGAGGAGAGCAAAATTTAGTAGTAAGGAGCATTTGGTCATGTTAGATTATCTCATCCAAGCAAGCAGCGTATCACAAAATCAAGTTTGCGATCCTGACATATTGAAGTTAGGAGTGAAGCAGCACAACTAGGTACATGACCAACAATAAGATTTTATTTGGGATCTTGGAGGACTTATCCTATTGAAACATTTGACCAAGAGGTCAAACTTTTTGCCTTGTGGGGAGTTTGATGCAAGAGCATCACCCTAGGGAGATTCATTTTGTTTAAGATTCCAAGGGAGGTCATGCAAATTCTAGACATAAGTCTTATTTTCTCTAATTTATTTTTAAAAACTAGAATCAAAGGGATTTTATTGCATTGCCAAGTGTCATGATTATGTCGAAATTTTGATTATTAGGTTGTTAAGATATTTTGCGGAGTTCATATTTTGGGCTAAGTGGGCTTTTGTACATATTGACAAATGTCCAATTTTGGAGTAGACCTTTTTGGACAAATGCCCAATTTTCTCTTTGAGAGTGTAGATATTTCCTTAAGCTCATAAAATTATAGGAAGATGTATATACCCGAGTAGGACAAGAGAGAGGAGATCGAGTAGCAAGAAGAGAAGAGCTTGAGTAGAAAGGCATCATATTGTTCCTTTATAAATATTTCCTTGGAATTTAATAGAATTGGAAAGATTATTGTGTGTTTTATGTCTTGTTCGAATGTATGTGAATCGAGGAAAATAAACTCCTATCAAAAGGAGAGTATGGCTTTGTTACTGACATATTAATTGTCCAGAGAAGACAGTGGTAGCTAATAAGAAATGGCCTTGCATCGGAAGTGACTAAGAATCTAATGAAGGATTTATGTACCTTGTAGGACGAATCTACGTTCATTAGAAATAGCATTGGAGTATAACTGGAGTAAGTGTAAGAATTTATTTTAAGGCTGGAAGAATCAAAGCCGTAATAGGATATTGCACATCTAGTAGCAACTTGTGTCAATTAGTTAAAAGTCCAAGGGTTGGGGAGATGAGTCCATATAGATGGGTTGGATCCATCATGAAGGAGCATAGGATCATAATAAATGGAGGTGCAATTGGGTCATGGAATGGCAAGGCTGGGAGTGAAATTAATGAAGAAAGGACATGATGCCTCTTTCGCAAATTCTATGAGAACCAGGCGTGGTAGGGCAGAATACATAAACAAGAAAATTTGTAGAAGTTATGAGTCATCTGGCCCATTGTCAGAGTCTTAGAAGAGGGCCTCCGTATCCAGTTCGTAATAAAAGAGAAAGGGACCATACAATTCCTACCTCCGACCTTGAAGAGAGTTTACCTTTGACCTCATGACAAAAAAGAGGAACTGACCATACAGTTTCGACCTCTGACCTTGAATATGCTAATAAGATGAATGTAATTTTCACATACATTTTTTCGAAACTTCGATGGTTTTTTAAACGTTTCCGAAAGATTGAAGAGCATAACACTCTGATACAAATTGAAGGTTCATAGTGTGCACAAGTGACAAACTATGCTACAAAAAAAATCATCAAATTTCCAAATCCTAAGGACAATGGCAATGGTCCTCTGCTACTGCAACAAACTACTTATTTAATAATAAAATAGTATGCATATACAACTGCCTTACAACACTCACTAGAATACCTTGGAGCTACAGCTACATTACAATTGTCACTACGCATATGAACTATGCTTCATCTCAATTTATACAAAAACTAAGTCAGTTAATTTTCCTCTTTAGGTTGAAAGGGTCATGGCAGTGAGTATGAGAGTAGTGTCTCTTCAACCTTGTATAATTTAAGGCAGTTGCGCCCCTTTGACGACCAATAGGGTAAGGCAGTGTTTGGTGAGGCAGTGTTTGATGAGGTGATGTGTAGTGCAGCGATGGCGGTGCATTGATGAAATGACAGGGCATAATTATTTCCAACACTCCCCCTTAATTATGACCGACAACTTAACCTTCAATCAAAATAAATTAAACATGCCTATTGGTCTAAGTCTCAGCTAGGCTTACAATGATTCAAAACTTTGACATTAGCTCTTTAGTTGAATTTCTTTTTCCTTTTCTTCCAGATCGTGTATCCTCCGAACTGCTTCATCTTTGTCTTTTTGGTGTAGGTTCCAAATTTTAGTTTCTTCATTTGTTGTTGCATCTCTACCATTTTCATATCTTTATTTATCATAAAAACATAAAAAATCATTTTAGGCTCTCCATGGATTTTCTCTACGTCTTCAAAAATTTGTTTCTATGTGGACTACTGCCACATGTCATATTCTATAGTTTTTTCTTCATCATCAATCTTCTGATTATCAATTTGCTGCAACATAAGTTCATAATAGATTTTTATCTCTTCAGGACTCCAATACATGAAAATTTCATTGAGATTTTCATTTTCTACATCGTCCATGTTGTCTTCGACATTCATTGTTGCAGCTTCTATGGCGACATCAGCTCACATGTTGTTTCAATCCATGCTTCAAGAAACTTTAATTCTTCTTCAGATTTTGTCACTTCATTTGGGTTGCTTTTAACATCTACACACACAAAATCAATGTTAAGTTTATAAGATGATCTGAGTTGATTCAACTTCTGGATTTAACCAAGATCTTTTGTTTCCATGATGTAGTTAGAATTGAATTTATTAAGAGCATATATGAACATATATGCATGCTTAAGAAAATGGAAACATAATGACAATCAACAAATAATAAAAAAGATACATTGATAATGGAATTCGTCTAATGTGGACTACGTCTCCGAGCTTGTTGTCAAGATGGTTTTGGCCGCTTCATTTAGTGGTGGAAATGGTGAAGATGTACATGGACTATGCTTTTTGTCATACAAGGACATGTTCCCTCTACGTGAGTGGCAAAGTCTCTCCATGAGACATTCCACTACAGGAACTATCACTCACAATAGACCTCTTATCAACATGACATAATCTTACACATGGTGATAATGAGTATCCTGCCATCATGGCATCAAAAGTATCTCAACCAAAACACCCATGGTGGCAATGAATATCCCACCATCATGGCAATAAAGGGATCTCAAACCAAACACCCATGGTGACAATGAGTATCCTTCCATCATGGCAACAAAGGGATCTAAATCAAAACATACATAACAGTCCATGATGAATACATCTCACATAAAATAGACACAAATACTCTACATCATACAACAAGTAGGAATCAAAACAACATAGTACATATCATAAGAAATGATCAAATAAGTACATGAAAACAACACTTCATATACCTAAACTTTGATGTTGGTTGAAGAATAGAATACTTAGTTGCTAGATCTGAATGCACCATTGAAATCGTGGCATCAAATGGCATAAAATCAATTGTCCATGCTTTCAAATCTGACACCGTCACTCCAATATGGAAAATGACCAAAAAATAGAAGGCTCAGCTACAAAAACTGACTACACCAAAGAATTTGTGTTGTTGAGAAGTGTAAAATTGACTATCCTTTTGTCGAATTTTGATGCCGGAAAAATCTGGGCCTGTAGAAATCTTTTAGATTCCCCCATGATTCTCCAAATATTCCCTCCTCTGGGTTGATTGGATATCTGCAGCTCAAATCAAGAAACTTATCTAGCCATTGAGATCCTTGTGAAATTTTGAGAAGATTGAGTATAAAGTTAGTGGCATTGTGGATTTGGGAAATCTCAGCCTCCAAGGAATCTGGAAGATTCTCGAAGATTCTCCTCTGTTGGGAATATGCAAATCCACTGCTCAAAAGGTGAATCCAACCTCGCCATTGCGTTCCCTGCAAAAATATGAGAAAAATGACTGTAAACTTGATTACATTGTGACAGTGAAAAAATTACCTCCCAAGAAATCTTCAATGTTAAGAGAATATTTCCCATCTCGAAAAGTGTGTCAAGGTTCCACCTCGTGGAACTGCGTCATGGTTCCACCTAGGCATGGTTCCACTCCATGGAACTCCATTCTCAGCCTCCCCATTCTGTTTGCTCTCTCTCTCCGTTCCATTCTGCGCTTCCTCGCTGTGGAAGTGTACTAAGCTTAAGTAGTTTTCGTTGGGTAGACTTTACAAGATCATGGCCATTAGACCATTGGTTGGCATTGAAGATAGCTCGGCAGAGGTTCCAAGTTTGAATTTGCTTCCTACCCATACAACTTATATTCTGTCATTTTAGCACAATCTGCCATGACAATTTCTTTTTTTGGAGCGGGGTGTAACGTCTTTCCAACTCCGGCGGTTATGATGTGGGTTGTTTTGGGTGGTCTATGGTTCATCGCTAATATATATATATATATCTTCTTGTTTAAATCTTTAAAACTAACCGTCATGTAATATTCCTTGTTTGATATTTTTGATATAGGTTTGATTTTTTTGTTTATTTCTCATGCCATACGATATTCACCAATACTCTTTTAAACATATTTGTTTAAAAGTTTGTTTTATTTAATATGGAATGACTATGTTTTAATTTAAATTATAATTATATCTATATATATATATTATATATATATATATATATATAGATATAGATATATATATATATATATATATATATTATTGATTTTGGGTTTTATATGAGAATATTTAATATATATATTTTTTACCTTTTTGCAGGTGTAAGAGGCCAATGATGGAATGCCATGTGTCAATAGTTGATGGGCTTCCATGTGGGTCCCACTTCCTCACTAGGATGTCATGCGGCCCTTTTCCCTATTGTGTCAATATTTAAAGAGCTCTATATCCCCCATACGAACTCAGATTTGAGTGTCGATCACGGCATTGGAATTAGGGTGATGGGCACTTCGATCTGGTGCTAGTTTGAGAGAAATCTGACCACTTTAAATTTTGACCATTTCTGAGCCCTCTTGGACTTTTGCATGTGTTTGGAACCACTTGGATCATATGAAAAAACATTTTGAGAATCATAATGGTTTTGATCATTCTGCTCTAGACTAAGAGCTTTCTTCTCTTCTTCCTTCTTTAACTCTATCGATGCCTCGTAATCTTGAGTCTCCACCTTTGCTTCTGCAAATAGGTTTTCTTCCACTTGGTTTCAAGACACAAGTGGGATTCTCTCGCCAAATAACAGTATATCAATAAGACATTTTTGTTGCATCATCTGTAATCACTCATCATTAGGTAATTGTTCTTCATCAAAGTTAATATGATCAATTTCAATTGTTGGATCCATTGAACCAATTTCTTTTCCATTAGTAACATTGATGCTATATTCCATATCACCCCCGAAAGAAAAATTTATTTGTAATATGAGCCCCTGTAAGGCACAATATTCACCCAAATAATGTGATGCTTGACAAAATACAAAACTTTGCCGACTTTTACCAAAAGCCAAAAAACTCTCTTCAAATACCACTCTGATACCACTAAAAGAAACAATACAAGACCAAAACACAGTTATTGCTCAATTAAAAAAATAAATCTCAAATAAAAAGTGGGATATCCAACTCTGGCTGAGCATCTATATTTATATAAAACCTGAGTCGATTACATAAATTAAATTAAATTTGCCTCTTCGAGTATTGATGAGGCCAAACGGTGTTGGCCCTTCGAACATTGGTGTGTTGAAGCGATGACTGCAGAGGCGGTGAACACTGAGGCGGTGTGGTCGCAGAGGTAGTGTGGTGGTGATGAAGTCGGTGGTGAGATAATTAGATATATAACAGTTTGTTCATTTTGATAATGAAAATGCTAAATTTTTTAATCCTATTTTACACACAAAATAATTTGAGGATAAAATTTTATCCTTTATTAAGAATTTCGATTCTCGATTGTAACTTTTGCATAAGAAGATGATTACATCTTTTTATCAATTTCATTGCATTCATCTCAACTTTATGGTGCACATCACATCCAACAGTTGGCATAGTCCCTACACTTTGGGAAGTGCCCATGGCAGGATGCGGAAGCATCGAAATCTGGATAATTTCGATGTGCATGTCATGTTATATCATGTAATTAATTTTTAAAACAGAGTCAAGGACTCTCTAGTGGGATTTCAAATTTACTTAGGTTGTTCACTAAAAAATTAGTGAGGGTAACTTATTTTTGGTACCTATCATTTTAAGCTCATTGCAAGTTGGTGCAAGCTATACAAAAGAAAATGAAAATAAAGAATGATCACAAGAAATTGATTTATTATTGAAAATGGAAATAATAATTTGTATTTAAGTGTGATTTTTTTACTTTCTGATAGAATTCTAGCCAAATTCGTGTGAAAAATATTGTGATCAATATTTAATCTAGTTTTTTGACTAAATATATGAATTCATCACCCTCCAAAACCTTTGAAGTACTTCCACTATCAAATTTATGATTTCAATGAATCTCTATCAAAATCACACTTGAAACTAATCATAAAATACATATTATTTATCAATAATATAAAAAAAAACCATCACAATTATCATATCAAATATATCTCTACCAAAACCACACTTACAAATTAATCATAAATCACACAATATTTATCAATAATATGAAAAAACCAATCACAGTTCTCATACCAAATACCAAATTAGAAATTCGCAAATCCCTAGATTTGCGATAATGGCGATTGACATCCTTTACTTGTTAACATGTAATTGGAAATTTACAAATCCTTAAATTTGTGATAAGGACCATTGACCTCCTTTACTTGTAAACGTGTAACCAGCCTGGAATTTATGATGGGTAACCTAAATGCTTACACGTTTCAAACATTTTTTTCTGTTAAAAGTGATGTCTTAGATTTTTTTTATCGCCTTCAAATATGTTTAAAAAAGGTTCCAAAAAAAAGTCAAATTTGAGGGCTGCTCTCTCTTGTTTATGGGGAATGAGGGTTTGAAAAAAATGAGTTAATGTTTATCTTGATTATAGATTTTCGAAATAATTCTAGAAATGCTTAGAGTTGGTGAACGAGGATTAAGGTTTTTTTGGGTTTAATTCTTAATAAATAAGGGTAATCTATATCTTGATTGTAGATTTTGTTTGGACATTTTTTTTTTTTATTCTTAGTAAATAAATAAGAGTAATCTATAGAGTAATCTATATGTTGATGGTATATTTTGTGTGGTCATTTGTTTTGTTTAATTCTTAGTAAATAAGGGTGATTTATATATTGATTGTAGATTTTGGAAATATCTTTTAAACAAATAGATTATACTAGTTGAATTGGCTATTGTTCCATCAAATTCTTAAAATTTGCAACACTTTAAATTGGATATTTCACTAAAATTTGATGTACACAATTCCTTTATTCTGGTTGCCCAGATTTCTATAACACAATTCTTCATCGATAAAACTGAAGTTACAATGAAACTGTTATTTTTGGTTGGATCACTCACATTGATTTCACGGAGTAGTTTTTAAGTCTGATTTTTTGGAGTTTTTAGAGGATTTTTGACGAGAATTTGGTGAACAAAATTGTGGCCAGATCTTTATTTGTGTTGTTTAAATTGATTTATTGATTGAGTGGGACACTTCAATTGTGAAGAGATTGCCTATCAAACTTGTGATTTCAATGAATCCCTACGACAGATGAAATCTAAAAATACACCAAAAACTTTCCAAAAAATGACACTTAAATTACCCCTTATATTACAACTTTAACTCTTGCTGATCAATCTTCTACAAAATCTACAGATACATATATTGAGCTATATTTGCTTGAAGACATAAATCCATCTTCTACAAAATCTGTAGATATGTATATTGAGCTATGCTTGTTTGGAGACATGTTATACGATGCTTGAAGTGACTATGTTTTGCAGTATGAAAGTTGCAGAGATATATGAACCTTGGAAGCTTCAAGTTGTCAGTTACGTTGTCAACTTTCATTTAACTTTAGATTTATTCGCATACTACTCCGCTTTTGTTTTCGTCAGGATCTCGTGGAACATGAAGATCTGGAAATAGTTCAGTGGCCATAAAACATTCTGCCCAAGAATACATGTCCATAGAATCTAATCCACTAGGGTTATTACGACTTTGTTCAGTGCATGCAGGTGTTGGAAAGGAGGAGGAGACAAAGCACAAACAATTCACACATAAAACATGGGTTGCTTCTCTTCTATTGATCACACCAAACATGATGATTACAATGAACCCGATGAAGGGTATTTAAACCTTTTTTGACTAGCAACTTACCTAAAATATCTTGACATCCACCCACATGCAATCACACACTCAAAGTCATCTATCACTTAACTTGACTTGACTCGAAACTCAAACACTCAACCACTCAATCACTCAGTTAATTGAGTCTCCATTTTTAGCCAACTCCACATGGAGGAGTAATTATCTTATTCTAACACTCCCCCTTAATTATGACTACTAAACTAAAACATGACTCATGAAAACTCAAACATGCCTATTGGTCTATGTCTCAGCTAGGCTTACAACACCCAAGATTCTTTTATGAAACTCAAACACATATTGTGCTGATGACTTAGTAAATATATCAGCTAATTAATCACTAGATTTACAAGGCTTCAAGTGAACTTCTCCATTATTCACAAGTTCTCTAATAAAGTGATATCTAGTATCAATATGCTTGCTCTTCTGATGAAACACACTATTCTTGGATAGTGCAATCGCTGAGGTGTTGTCACAATATGTTTTTGTTGATCCTTGTTGTTTTTGCTTAAGTCCATCAAATACTCTTCTTAACCACATTGATTGACATGTTGTTGATGTTGCTGATACAGATTCTGCTTCTACTGACGAAAGTGTCACAATGGGCTACTTCTTAGATGCCCATGAAATCACACTTGAACCAAGGTGTAACACAAAACCAGAAGTGCTCTTCCTATCATCCAAACTGCCTGCAAAATCGCTTTTTGTGTATCCAATCAAATTCTTCTTTTATGTGCTTGCATACATAATGCCACAATCTCTAGTTCCGACTATGTATCTCAGAATTATTTTTCCTACACTCCAATGTGTGTCTTTTGGAGTCTCCATAAATCTGGAAATCAAACTCACTCCTTGCATGATATCTGGTCTTACAGCTGTGAGATACATGAGGTTACCAACCAATCTTTTCAATAAAGTTGGATTGACATTTGATCCTTCATTATCCTTGCTTAACTTTGTACTTGTTGCAACTGGTGTAGGGACAAGTTTGCAATTTTCCATCTTGAATCTTTTCAATAAATCTTTGGAATATTTATTTTGACAAATAAAAATTTCTTTTTTAGATTGCTCAACTTCTATGCCAAGAAAATATTTCATGAGACGAAGATCTGTCATCTCAAATTATTTCATCATGGCTTCTTTAAATTCAACTATGTCAAAATCACCTGTAAAAATCATGTCATCGACATATAAGAAAACAATCAAAATCTTTCTTGCTCATTTACCTTTGTGTATAAGGTAGGCTCAATGTTTCTTCTGCGAAATCCATTCTTAATCATGTAGTTGTCGATTCTGTTATACCAAGCTCTAGGTGCCTGCTTCAGTCCATAGAGCACTTTGTTCAACCTGTAAACTTTCTCTTCATTACTCTCAACTTCATATCATGGAGGTTGCTGCACATAAATTTTTTCTTCTAGAATTCCATTAAAGAAGGTTGATTTCACATCCATCTGATATACTTTCCACTTGTTCTAAGCTATTGTGGCTAGAATTGCTCTTCTAGTATCCAATCTAGCTACCGGAGACAATGTTTCTCCAAAGTTTATTCCTAGTTTCTGTGAGAATCCTTTTGCTACAAGTCTTGCTTTAAATCTATCAATTTCACCTTTTTCATTCAACATTGTCTTGTACACCCACTACACACCAATGAGATTTTTGTCCTTTTGCAAATCAACCAAATCCCATGTATCATTCTTTTCAATAGCTTCAATTTCTTCATCCATAGCTTGCACCCAATTTTCATCTTTGATTTCTTCTTCAAACGAAGAATTTTGGAATGAAAACAATGCAAAATTTGAACCAACATCGAAATCATCATAAATATATTTCAAACTTCTCATCTTTCTCTTACCATTGCTTGATTCATCACCTGATTGATTGCTGGGAGAATCTTGATCTGTTGATCTACTTGAAGATACATGTTACTATCAAAATCTTAGAGTCCTTGTTGGTGTGTCTCTGTTTGGTGTCTTCACCTATGATTCTTGTTGGTCCTTTTCTGCTACAACATCTTCTTCCATCAGTGGCACTTGTGCATCAACTATTTTGTCTATAGTTCCATTCCATGACTCTTGTTCTTTGAACGCAACATCTCTGCTAATTATAGTCTTCTTTGTGAGAGGGTTATACAATTTGTAAGCTTTATATTGCTCACTATAACCAGTGAATATGAATTTTTCACTTTTATCATCCAATTTGCCTTTTCTCTCCTTAGGCACATGTGCATAATCTACACATCCAAATACTCTGAGATGAGGTAAGCTGCAATACATACCTGATCATGCTTGTTCTGGTACTCTGTTCATTACACTCTTTGTAGGAGATCTATTTATCACATAAATAGCACATGCAACTGCTTCTGCCCAATACTCATTACACAAGTTTCTGCCTTTCAACATGCTTCTTACCATGTTCATAATTTCCCTGTTCTTTTTGTCTGCTACACCATTCTGCTGCGGTGTGTACCTGGTTGTAAACTGTCTTCTGATATCATGTTGTTTGCAGTATTCATGGAATTCATTTGAGTCATATTCTCCACCATGATCTGACCTCAATACCTTGATCTGTCAATCACTTTGATTCTCTACTGAGGCTTTGAATTCTTTGAACTTTGCAAAAGTTTCAGACTTCTACTTCAAGAAGTAAACCCAAGTCTTTTTGTTGTAGTCATCAATGAAAGTGAGGAAGTAGCAACTTCCACCAATCGATTGTATCCTCATAGGTCCACACAAGTCTGTATGCACTAGCACAAGAGGTTGTTTTTCTCTTTATGCAACTCCCTTTGGAAAACTTTCACAATGTTGTTTACCAAAGAGGTAACACTCACAAGTACTAGCAGGATCTTTGATGGGAGTTACTCCTCTGACCATCTGTTTCTGCTGCAACAATCTTAAACCAAGAAAGTGCAAGGGTCCAAATCGAAAGTACCATAACCAATAATCATTAGAACATGCAACTGTAAAAGAACTCACCTGACCACTGTAATTCAAAATTAGAGGAAATAGTATGTTCCTCGACATCTGCAACTTTGCTATCAACTGCTTGCTTGGGGGCTTGTCATATATAACACATTCTTGAACTTGAAAGATAACTCTATATCCTTTCTTTGTCAATTGACCAACACTTAACAAATTATGTTTGACACTGGGAACATAATATACCTCTGAGATTGTCTTCGGCTCCCCCTGCTTGGTCAGAATTTTGACCACTCCTTGTCAATATACTTCCACAGTCTTGTCAGTCCCCAACTTTACCTCTGTTTTCACAGATTGACTGATATTTGCAACCAAATCCTTGTTTCCTGTCATGTGGTTACTGCAACCACTGTCTAATAGCCACCCACTAGTAGAAGGTTCATGAATGGTATGGTAAGCTAGGAACATGGAGTTAGTACTCTCTATAGTGACATTAGCTCTCTGGTTTCCTTGATCAACTATATTCTTCCTTCAATCACGAGCATAGTGACCAAATTTATTGCAATCATAGCATCTCACTTTTGATTTGTCAACTCTTTGATTATTTTTTAAGCTTCTGTAGTTGCTTCCACTTGCATGTTCATGCTCTTCTCGGCCATCTTTCTGACCACCATATCTTCCACTTTGTCCTCTGCCTCTCGATCTACTTCTGTCTCGACCTCTATCTCTTGAAATAGAAACTTGACTTGAAAGCGATCTCTAAAGTGGAATCCTTATTTCTGCCTATCCTTGCCTCATGCGATAGAAGTTATCACATCAGCTCATCAACTGTCAATGATGCCAAATCCTTGGCTTCTTCTATGACTTCTACCCCAACCTTAAATTTGGTAGACAAAGATCAGAGGACCTTCTCAACCACTCTTTGATATTTTATATCTTCACCATAAATCTTTAACTAATTTATGACAGTTATGACCCGATTCATGAACGAATTGATGTCCTCTATCTCCTTCACCTGCAAACTTTCAAAATCTCTCCTAGTATTCTACAACTTAACAATATTGACTTTGGCCATACCTATATAGTTTGTCGCCAAAGTATCCCATGCAACTTTTGCTGAAGACGTGATCATAATCCTCTGGAACACTGCTTGGTCCATTCCCTACTGAATAAGCTCCAACACTTGTGCATTCTTCTTCTTGTCTTTCTTCCATTATTCCCTCTCTGTACTACTAAGAGCTTGTTCTTCTGCTTCGTTCTTAGGCTCTGAAATCCCAAACTTGACATAATCCCAAACATCATGTGCCTGCAATGTGGTTTCCATCTTAATGGCCCACACATCATACTATTTCCTTGTAAATGGTGGGAACTAGGGTTGGAAATTTGAGATAGCCATCTTTCTCTAAAAAAATTTCTCTTAAAAAAAAACCTTAAATTTTCTCTTTTAATAAGCTTTGCAAAGCTTCTTTTTCAAAACAAAATCTCTTCTCTTCAAAAGTTTCCTTTTTAAAATAAAACCCTTTATTATCTTTTTAATATAAAAAATCTTTTATATAAAAAAAAATATATTTATATATATAAAACTCTTTATAATCATTATTTCAAAAATCATATGATAAAACCATTGTCAGAAAATGGTACCCACTTCGCTTTATGTGTTTGGAAAAAATCACGTGACTTTTAAAGCGTATTTTTTGACTTTCAAACACGTTGACTCGGAATTGAGTTTCGGCAAACACTAACTGCTCTGCTAAAAGGAGTGTTGACTCGAGTTTATGGCGGCAGTAGTGAAAAGATACTTTTGACTTCCTCGCACTGCTCTGCAAGTTGAGGCTGTAGGATCTCTTACTCCTTCGACGTTAACTGCTACATTAGTCATCTAATGCTTCTAATCATAGATGGAATCTACAAAATATGAATTTCTCTCCTTTCACATAGACTACTGCAAATATGTTCTCCATATCTCTTTGTAACCTCGCTACGATACCAATTTGTTGGAAAGGCTAAGGAGACAAAGCACAAACAATTCTCACATAAAACACAAGCTGCTGCTCTTCTATTGATCACACAAAAAATTATGATTACAATGAACCTGGTGAAGGATATTTAAACATTTTCCACTAGCTACTTGCCTAAAATATATTGCCATGCACTGACATGAAATCACACACTCAAAGTCGTTTATCTCTTAACTCAACTTGACTCAACACTCAAACACTCAACCACTCAATCACTCATTTAACTAACTCTCTATGTTTAGCCAACTCCACATGCAGGAGTAATTATCTTATTTTGACAGTAGGCTACCTAATACGTTAGAGTTACTACGCCTTTGTTCAGTGTAGGTAGGCTGCCTAACCTTCCTAGATTCTGCGCACGTAATTTGTCTTTGGTCTAGACTATTGACACCTAATCATAGGGATTGGGTGAACAACTGTAAATAAATAATAGAGAAAATGGAGAGTCATCGGGAGATGAAACTCAATAGTCACTCCCTCATGTATATAATAATGAACAACCTAAATGAATATAAAATCTCATTTGAGGAGTTACCTCCTAGCCTGGCATGGTATCAGAGCTAGTTGTATTTTTAGCATTCCTGCCCTTGTAACTCCCTTCTGCCTATTCTGCCCATATTGCAAAACTGACACCTTTGACTATACTATGGTGTGGTGAGTGCATATTATGTGATATTAAATTACGGCCAACGCTGGCTTGTAAACATACCTCCCTTAGTGATGTACCCATAACTCCCATTGCAAATGCTGCCCATATAGCCCAGTCACCACTCCTCCAGGCATAACGCTCCATACAGTTGATATCAGTCTTGGCTCTCTATACAATTGGTATACAGTCGGACTCTCCTACAACACCGTCATAGTTGGACTCTTCAGTCGCAGTTAAACTCTCCCCTCAAGACAATTAACGAGAGTTGCACCATTCTTCTCACAATGATTCTGTCTCTGCTATGCTCGCAACACCATTTTGCTCACAACAATTCTTTGTTGATCCTTTCTTGATATCTTCCACAATCACCTATACTGTGTGCAATACCCTTCGCCACAGAGCTTCCAGTCATTACCTCCCCATTACCTCTCGGCAGCTCGTTTATCACTGTTAAACGCTTCCACTATGGGATAGGACTAAACTACCTCCTTGGGCTCATCACCTCACACTGTGTTTTACATTGTGTTGAATGTTGGTATTCAATGCGTTGAATGTTGAATAGCCCAAATTTCCTCCCTTCTTATTGGGTCCATTCTCCCTTTCTATAATAGGGTGGTTTCGCCATATTTAAGGTTCTCTAGCCTTTTAGAGCTCCAACAACATGAAGGATTTTGATCACCCTGGTGTTAATAAAATAGCAAGTATTCCATCGGAAAATGGTTGATTCTGCTAAGATTTCCGAGAATATTGCATAGTGAAAAATTGCAGTCTCCAACATAAAGTTATGAAGAATTGCGAGGCCTGATATTTCCAAGTGTTTCAATAGTTAGTGTGACAAAACTTGTTGAATGTGGTCTTCCATTGTCTTGTCCTTGGACTAAAGATTACTACTTTTTTGGCTTTTGGAACCAGAGATTTGGATATATGAGGAGTTATTTCTGAGTTGCAAATATTTGAAGATGTGAGCTACAATTTTTTTTTGGCTTGTTGCAATTTCTTTCATCATTTTTTGCCCCTATTTTGTAACAAACTACAACTAGTCTCTTGGTTGTCATAAGAATTCAGAATATTTCTACTACACTGCAAATTTTTTTACATCAAAAGCGCATTGTTTTTTCTAGAATATTTTTTTTACAATCCATAGATTTTACAATGCATTCACTGATATCTATTGTGGGAGTGGTTTTCACTGGCAAGGAGAACTATCCAGAATGGTCATGGAAAATCAAACACCCCCTCATTTTTAATGAGCTATGGAAAGGAGTGCGTGTTGGAGGCGGAGACAAAGAGCCAGAACAACCTACCTCAAACAAGGAATTCGCCATTTGGTAAAATAGGAACAACAAGGCTTATGCATTGATTGCAGCAACAGTAAATGAAGAGGTGAGTTTCCATATTTTGCCAGTTTCAAATGCTTTCGAAGCCTTACAAAAACTAAAGGAACTTTATGACTCACACTCTGCACTTGAAGTTGTTCAACTCATGATTAAATTGTTCACCCTTGATTTAGAAATTGATGATCCTCTTGCTCTTGCATTAGAAGTAAAATCTATTATGCATGATATCAAAGTCATTAATGTTGAACTGGACTTTCCTCTGATATATCTTTTTCAAGGAACTTTATCCCACTTACTCAAATTATCTTGAGTCATTGCAAGCAAATGGAAACCTCAAAGATATTTTCTTTGTCTCCCTTGTGAAAAAAATTGCTGAAAGAAAGAAGACAACTCCTTGATCTTGTTAAGAGGCCACATGTCTTGCACATAGAGAGAAGAATCTTGCTTAGATTCTTCTGGAGGAAGAGGTGGTTGAAGAGGAAGAGGAAGAAATTTTAGAGGCAGAGGGGTAGACACTCTCAAGGAGGAAAGTCAGATTTGCATTGCATACACTGCAAAAGAGATGGATCACATGATGCATCCACATGTAAGTTGCCTTGGGATAGAGATAAGTAGGAAAGAAACCAACCCAAAGGTAAAAATAATGACAAAGAGAAAGGTAAAGCACCTGAATATGCTCACTATGTTGTGGCACACTCTAATATTGGAGTAAATGAAGAATTATTTAAGGCTTCACCTACTTCCTGGAAAAATGATTGGTTGCTTGATTCAGGAGAAACTTGCCACATGAATTTTAGAAGATATTTTTTTGAATTATTTACTGACAATGTTGATGGAGAATTATACTTTTCACACAAATCAAAACTCAAGCCATTAGGGCTTGGCACAATCAGGCTTAAATTGCCTGGTCTTCCAAACTTTCTTCTGCATCATGTTTTATATCTCCCACAGCCGAGGAGAAATTTGTTGTCCTTGGTCCACATCCACTAGCAAGGACACTCCATTCATATGTTTGATGGCAAGCTTGAGGTGAAAAAAACATCAGACCACTCACTTTTCATGACAAGGATAGAAGAAGAAAAGCTTCTCAAGTTGTAGGGTACCCTTGCTTGTGCACAAAATTTCTCATACAATTCTCATTATGAATAAGGTACATTTCCATCAAGTTTATTATGGCATGCTAGATTTAGACACTTAAACTATGACAACCTCTGCTTGTTGAAGAAAAATGGTATTACTGGTTGGCCTACAATTCCTAGGAAACTTAAGCAATGTGATGCTTGCATTCTAGGAAAGCATAGCAAATAGTATTTTCATGATTCACATTCTAGAGCACATAGAAAACTTGAACTCATTCATTTAGATTTATGTGGTCCAATGCTTGTTCCTTCTGCAAATGGAAATAAATATATGATGACATTTATTAATCACTGCACCAGAATGTGTTGGGTTTATTTATTGAAGAACAAATATGATGCTTTTCAAACATTCAAGAACTTTCATACATTGATTGAAAATGATGCACAATCTAATATTGGCTCTATTCACATTGATAATGGAAAAGAATACACTTCAAATGAACTTGAAAACTATCTTTACCAACATGGGATCAAACATCAAACAATTGTGCCTTATAATCCCCAATAGAATGAAGTAGCTGAAAGAATGAATAAGACAATCTTAAATATGGTGTGCTCCATGATGTTTTTCAAAAATGTAAAATTAATGTTTTTGGCTGATGCAGTTCTATGTGTTGTATATGTAAAGAATATATGTCCATCTAATGCTATTAGAAACAATACTCCTTAGGAAATGTGGTATGGACACATTCCTTCGGTAAATCATCTCAGGGTATTTGGTTCCACCTGTTATGCCTTGATACCAAAAGTACATAGAAACAAACTTGGTGTAAGAAGTCGTAAGTGTATCTTCCTGGGGCATTCAAACACCTCCAAAGCATACCGTTTCTATGATGAAGTCAATAAAAAGTTTGTTGTATCTAGAGTTGTAATCTTTCATGAATCATCCAAAGCTGACAATGTTGTTGAGCGACAACTTGATCGCTTGGATAGATTCGCAAATGCAAAATAATTTCAAGAATTTGATAATCAGATTCCACATCTTGAAGAGGGATTACTATACTAGATGAACCTGTGGAATCTTCTTCTGAAGCACTCTCTCCCCTGCATGAAACTCCAACATGATACTTTGAGTGATGTGATTGACAAAGTTGGGAGACTCAATCTTGATTCAGTCCCAACTCAATCAACTAAGCAATCTGGACCATCTCAGACAGGTCCCCCAAAGTGGCTGACAAAGACACTTGAAAGTGTTCATCCTGATAAGGTTGGAAAGACAAGAATTAGAAATTCAACCCGACAAAATGGAGGTGATGTAGATGACTTTGATTCACCTATTAATATGGATGTTTCTTATGATTGTGAATTGAATTTGTCTATAGATTTTGACCCAACTTCCTTCAAAGAAGCTACTTCTCATGATGAATGGAAAGAAGCAATGCAAAAGGAGTATGATGCCTTGATAAAGAATGACACTTAGAAGTTGGTTTATCTTCCATTGGGAACCAAACCAATTAGCTACAAGTGGGTCTACAAGTACAAGTATAAAGCTGATGGTTCACTTGACAAGAACAAAGCCAGGCTTGTGCAAAAAGGTTTTGCACAAAAGGAAGGTGATCCAGGTTTGGGTGTGATGAAGGACCCTTCCAAGACCTTTTACTTTCGTGATGTGTTAAATTGCATTTTAAAAGAACATTAATGAATAAATCTGCCTATGGAAAAGAAGAGGAACATAACAATCATCAACACATGAAAACATAAGCTGTTGATAATGGAGTTCATCTAGGAGGGGCTACGTCTCCGGGCCCCGGTGTCAAGATGGTGTAGGTTGCTACATTAAGTGGTGCCAATAATGATGATGTACACAAGAGATGATGTCGCGATCATACAAGGAAAAATTCCCTCACGCAAGAGTGGCTCTAGGAGGTGTTCCACAACTAAAACTCTCAATCTAAAGACTCCTATCAGTATGACACAAAAATATGCATGATGAGTATCCTTCCAACATAGCACAAAAGGGACCGCAATGCAAAACATGCATGATGACAACAAGAGTATCCCCACAACATACAACAAGGGATCTCAACACGTAACCTGATGAGTTATGATAGCAAGTACATCACATAGAAGATTTCGCATCAAATCAATCCAGGAATCATGACAACATGCAATAAACAAGATCCTCCATCAACATCAATCAAGGATCTGTGTAGCATAATGCATAAAGAAGAAGTACATGAACACATCATATGCCTCAAAACCAAGGGCCATCTGAAGAAGTGGATGTCACATTGCTGAAACTGCACGGACCATTGATCTCAAGGCATCAATCGTATGAAGATGACTGCTCACACCTGAAGGTGGACATCTACATTGGCACTTAGAAAAGTGACTATAAGAATAAATGATATTATGACAAATCTAAGTGTACCATCAGATCTGTGGCGTCGAGTGGTGTTGAATCAACTGTCCAAAATCTGAATTCTGAGAAGTTGAGAATTTTGGGCTTAGGAATCTTTTAGATACCCTCGGGATTCCTCAAAGATTTTGTTTCATGGATGGACTGGAAATCTGCAACTCAGATGGAGAATCTAATCTCACCATTGTGATCCCTATGGAAAACCATGAAAAAAAAGTATAAACTTGACTATAATTTGACATGGAAAATTTTTACCTCCTTGGGAAAATTTCAAAGCTCACGGTTTTGCTCCCTGTTTTTGCTGAAATCATGGTTCCACATGCATTCTGGAAATGACCGAAAAATGTAGAACTTTGATGGAGAAATGGACAACACTGTTGCACTCGTGGCGATGAGAGATGTAAAATCCATATAAAATTTGTCAATTTCTGACAAAGTGAAAAATTTCCCTCCTACAAAATTCATGGTTCTTGCATTAAAATATTAATTAACTACCTCAAAATCCATGCCCGCCTTCTGCCTCCTCGAACTATGTGCCAAGGTAAAATATATGGTTTATATAACAGTATAAGCATAATTAAATGAAAATATTTCATGACTGGGGGGTCGGGTCTGCATTGAGTGGCACGCCCCCATACCCCCACATTAATTATGCTATCAGTGCCTTAAATATCGGCGATCAGCACTAAGTATGGTCGTTGGTGCATATCATCGTTGCACTACAGGTGGTCAGGGTGATGTAATATCAGCGATCGACGCTTTAACATGGCCGACCTGTCATCGCATATATCAGCGATATATAATATTAGCGATCGGTAGTGTTTTACGGCGATGGGATGTGGGCCGGGTCGATCGCTGGTGGCCTACCCACCCTGAAATACATTATAATATGGTTATGCGATGGTTGGAGGGTTCGGTGGGGGTTATGGCCACCGATCCCTAAAATATATTTGTTGCAATTTAGCCGGCGGGGAGTTATGGCCCGTCAGCCTTAAATATATATTTTTAGTAATATGCGATGAAGGGTAGGGGCGATTAGTCCGATGGGGAGTTATGGCTCATTGGCCTTACAATAATAATTTGTTATGAAGTTTTGGGGTGGCAGGGGTGGTGGCCTACCACCTCATAACAAATTATATATATATTTTTTATTTCTATAAAGAGGGAGGTTGTTTTGAAACTTCTAGAAAATAAGGGTCATTGGGAAAATTAACGAGGCAACAATTTCGACCAATTTTGAGAGCTAGTTTTATGCTTCGGGGTTAGTCAAATTGTAGGACACTTAAACCTGGCCCATAGCCCAACTTTCGCTGGCCCATTCTCCCTCATACAAGCTCAGTTTGACAAACCGTTTGCACCTCCATGATCAAGACGATGAGATCTACTCTCTGGTCCTCGTTCAAAGTCATTTTGAGCACTTTGATTTTTGAGCGTTCCTAAGCCTTCTTTGTGCTGTGTGTCTCTCTGGAGCCACCTGGATAATAAGGGGTCGATTATGAGGAGAATTTTACCCCCATAGAAAAATGGGCTACCATCTGGACACTTTTTGCCTTAGTAGCTCAGAACGGTTGGAAAGTCCATCAAATGGATGTGAAAACTGCTTTCTTGAATGGATATCTAAAAGAGAAGGTTTTTATGTCGCAGCCTAAAGGATTTGCTGTGAAAGCACATGAACATAAAGTATGCAAACTTGTGAAATCATTGTATGGCCTCAAACAAGCACCACGAGCCTGGTATGAAAAACTAACTGAGCATCTTCTGAAACTCAATTTCGAATATTATAATCTTGATGATGCAACTTTGTTTGTCAAGAAAGTTGGCAAAACAGTTGTATATCTTGTGGTATATGTAGATGATCTTTTGATAACAAGGAATAATGAGAGCTACATTGCATCCATAAAGAAGTAATTGAGGAAAGGTTTTGAAATGACCAATTTGGGCTATGTTCAATACTATCTTGGTATTGAAGTAACTTAACATCCGAAGTCCATATTCCTTTCTCAAAAGAATTACATTGGAGATCTGTTGAATAGGTTTGGCATGGCTGAATGCAGTACTCTGACTACTCCAATGGAACAAAACTTAAATGTCACATCCATTGAAGGAAAAGAATTTGAGGATGCAACAAAGTATAGACAACTTGTAGGAAGTCTTAGCTACCTGACTACTACCAAACCAGACATTTTGTTTACTATTGGAATCCTCTCCAAGTTTATGAAAGAGCCTTGTGAGGGACATTGGTCTACTGCAAAAAAAGTTCTAAAGTACTTGAAGGGAACTCAAGACTTTGGACTCAAGTATACAAAGGTGGGTGACTTCATCTTGATTGGATACTCTGATTCAGACTTTGATGGAGACAAAAAAATTGGGGTATCTACTTCGGGTTATGCTATGAGTCTTGGATTATGAGCTGTCTCCTGGAGATCATGCAAACAATCAGTTCCAACAGATTCCACAACAGAGGTAGAATATGCGGTAGTAGCTGAGGCAACAAAAGAAATTGTGTGGCTCAGGAAAATTCTGGAAGATTTGTAGGTAAAACAAGTACATTCGACTCCACTCATGATTGACAATAACTCGGCAATAAAGTTGGCCAAGGACCCAAAGTTCCATGATTGAATGAAGCACATCAATACAAAATATCATCTGATTCGACATCATGTTGAGGCCAAAATAATTAGTCTTTTCCATTGTTCCACTAATGAGCAGACTGCAGACAACTTCACCAAAGCACTTGGAAGAGAAAATCTTGAAAGATTCAGAACGATGCTTAGACTCACCAACATCCCTTCATATTAAGGGGGGGATTGTTGACACCTAATCATAGGGATTGGGTGAACAACTGTAAATAATGTAAATAAATAATATAGAAAATGGAGTCATTGAGAGATGAAACTCAACAATCACTCCCTCGTGTATATAATAATGAACAGACTAAATGAATATACAATCTCATTTGACGAGTTACCTCCTGGCTTGACACAAAGATATAAATTCTGAATGGAATCAAAGGAAATTTCTATGACACTCTCTGATGACCGTCGAATGGCAAGGCGTTTATACCCTAGAGATATTGAGAGGCAATTCAAGCTTCCAATTAAAATAAGTGACCTGTGTCAATGACCAGTGGTCTAAATTTGCAGCAAGAGGGAAGCCATTATTATGGGAGGTCATGCTCATTAATATTGAGGAGGATATCGTTGATTACGATCCAATTCCCAGACAAGGAATTAGAGGTTTTCTCTCACTCCCATATACAACGTTGCCGCCATAGTATTGTGAAACAAAGTTTATATATTATGTGAAATTTGGGAACTAAATAATAATAACATTTTTTTGTGAAAATAATCAAAACAATATTATAATGGAAACAAGATTATATAAATATAGTAAATTAGTAAGGAAAAAAATCAAAATAATTTGAATACTAATGTTAGTCTTTTTGGTTGATGGGTTTTGGATGAGTTGGGTTAAGGAATTTTTTGCAGTGAAGTTTAGATCATGAGTTTAATTCTTCATCTCTATCGTAGTGATATATTAGACATGATGAAAATGTACTCCTGCTAAACTTACAAAAAAAATGTTAATTTTTTTAGAAAGATAAATTTAAATCTAATAATTTAATATTAATATGCCTTTTTAAATAATCAACTAAGAATATATAAAACAATTAATTTTTTTTATTATTAATTATTATTTTATTAATTAATTATAAATATAATTAATAATGAAAGTAACTTAACTTAACTAAACAATAAAATTATATAATATCATATAATTATAATAAATTAATATTATATATAAATTCTATATTGCCGTCGGCATCGTCTCAGTATTCTCGGCATAATAGTAATATGATACCCGAATATAATCAGCCCCTACTATGATAACTCCAGCGACACCGAGTAGCAACCCTGTCATCATTATATCTATTATAATTTTTTTAATTTAAGTTATAAATTTTCTTATTATTTAGCAAAATTATATAAACAATTATAAAAATATTATATTAAAGAATTATTTACTTTATTATATTTTCTCTTATAGAAAAACTTATGAATATGTTTTTATAAAAGAATTTATGAATAGTTTATTCTCAAAATTATTAATGATGATGATTAAAGTATTTTAAGGCGAATGTTATAGCAATTAACACATCTTATTCGCATCATTTTATTTATAATTTATTAGAACAATTTAATTATTATAGTTATTTGTTTTTTACGAGCATATCAGGTAATGTAGCTGAAGAGGTGTAGATTATATAATCTATGTCTTGGAACTCAGGAAGAATTCATTTGAAAAGAAATAATGAATTGATAGGACATGAAAATCAAATAAGATTGAAAAATTAGAATTTTTGAGGTTGATGATTAAGGATTTGAAATTTATTTGTATAAGGCGCGTTAATGTATTTAATGAGTGATAAAAATTATTAAAATGATTAAATGTAAGTGTTAAATAAAAAATAGAAATGAACCTTTAAAAAACTGCAATTTCTTGGTTATTGACACTAATATTATAAATAATGTTACAAGAAATTTGGGATTTTCTTAAAACAATTTCCTTTCCATAAGATTTAGCTAAGATAATGCAACCAATTGGAATTATTACTGCTATCTATTTGTGGAAGTGGAAGAGACTCAAGACCATGAACAAGAATGAGAACGTGATCATAAGAATCATAAATTGAAATATAGTTTTGAACACTGAAATCATTAAAATGGTTAAATGTTTGAAAATGAGAATATACTAGAACAATTTATGAATTGAGGTTTTATTTATTTTCAAATATAGATTGACTTTGAACACAAGGATTTAATGAAAGGTAAAATAAATTAATATTCTCTATGTCTAAGTAATCATCATAAATGACTTTACAATGTTCATTATCATTCTCTTCCTTGTTATAAGATACATTAGAACAAGAAGAATGATTGAATTGGAACAATTTATGAATTGAAGTTTTATTTATTTTCAAATATAGATTGACTTTGAACACAAGGATTTAATGAAAGGTAAAATAAATCAATATCTTTTATTTCTAAGTAACGATCATAAATAACTTCACAACGTTCATTACATTCTATTCCTTGTTATAAGATACATTTGAACAAAAAGAATGATTAAATTAAAAAACATAGTAATTCTAAAATCAATTAAAATATGATCATTTAAAATTTCTTCTCCATTATCCATAATTAGTAATTCATTATTGCCCGGCAACCCTTCTATTTTATAACCTAACATGATTGTAAAAAGGCATTACTAAATGATAAACAAATAAATTACTATCATTAAACAGATGAAGATTTAGGGAGAAATGACTAGCTGAATATGTGTACCTGAAAAATGTTTTTGCTTGGAAAATTTTGTTCATTTTTTATAATACAAATTTCATATTTTTCGCTAGGTATTTGACTAATCATAATTTCCTGAATACCAATGCATGGATACTCAAATCTTTGTCGCTGATCGTTAATTTCAGCATGAGAATATTCAGAACTATTTTCTATAGTTTGGATTTTTAATTGATGATTGTCTTGTTGTGTGGTGCAGGTTGATTCCGTTGCTGATTTTCAGTCTTATCAGAAGAAGCAATATTTGAAATAACAAAAATATTTTGATTAAAAGAAATTGATTTATTGATAACAAAATTTTTTATGGTCAACATTATTTATTCCAACATTATTAGTTTCTTCTTGAAAATGTTCATTGGAAGTTAGTGCATATGGGAGAGGATCAATTTAGCTATATTGAGAAATTGATTCTTCGACACTAATGAACTCGTTTGATAAATGTTAAAAAAAAAAAATAGAAATACAAGGAAGAGAGATTAAATGTTTAAACCATCTTATTGATTGAAACTTATAAGATAAATTTTTAAGTTGAACTTGTAAACAAATTAAGCTAAATATAATTATAAAATGGTTGTCTTAACCATTATGGAAAAAAATAGAAATACAAGCAAGAGAGAGTAAATGTTTAAACCATCTTATTGATTGAAACTTATGAAATAAATTTTTAGATTGAAATTGTAAACTAATTAATTTAAATTTAATTATAAAATGGTTGTCTTAACTGGTTTTAGTAAAATAAATCTATTTCCATATTTAAAATATAATTTAAAAAATAAATTAAATCGTACAAAAAATTATATCACCAAATTCCATTCCAAAAAGATAATAAAACTTTTAAACTACACTCAAATTATTATCTACTTAATTGACTTTTATCACATATACAAAATTAATAATTCCTTAATATAATCTAACTATATATTTTTCAACATATTTGCTTTCCACAAATTTTAGCATAGATAATAAAAACTTTTTTTAATTTTTTAATACTAAATAACCAGTATTTTAATTAACCTTCACTAAACATACATTTTTAATTAACCTTCACTAAACATACTAAAATGTAGGAAAATCCTGAAATATCTTAAAATGACATATTTAAAATGACTTTGGCTCATTTGAAAAGTAACATATTATTAAAAAAATGTAGGAAAATCCTAAAATATCTTAAAATGCCATATTTAAAATGACTTTGGTTCATTTGAAAAGTAACATATTATTATTTTTTAATTAGAAATTTCAACAGAATAATTCAAGATAATATCAATAAATTTTTGTGAACTCATTTTTACTTTTATTTTTTAAATTAAAG
>APFE031748238.1:60988-71967 GCA_000404065.3 Pinus taeda
TATTTAAAATGACTTTGGTCATTTTGAGAAAGTAACGATATTTATTTATTTTTTTAATTAGTAATGCAACAGAATAATTCCAAGAATAATATCAATAATTTTTGTGAACTCTCTTTTACACTTTCGTATTTTTAATTAAAGCGTCATAATCATTCTTTACATTGTTAATTTTATTTCTTAATAAAATTATAAAATTAGACTATTTAATTAATTATTACATTTAGAAAGAAATGAAATGAAAAAAAGCGTTGAAATGAAATGAAATGAAATTGCTTTGCTACCAGCATAAAGTAACAATTTTAATTAAGTATAAAACCTCCAACATATAATGTTTGGAAAACAATGTTTTCTGAAACAAGATTCATGTAAACCGTTGTCTTACCCACGATAAACAAAAATGATTCAACATTTCTTATAGACATTCACAAAAGCCTTACTCGGACATATTTTCTTTCTCTCTTAAATTATGACTTCATTTTATCAGTGATGTATTGTAAGCCTCCCGACTATTATTTAAGCCTCACGACCATTATTTCAGTTATGTAAAATTGGGTGTCTGTATCACTGAATGGTTTTTCTTACCTGATGGAGTGAAACGCACTGACAGCTCATAAATATATTGTCATCTACTTCGTAGTGTATGTTGATAAAGCAATGTGACTATATAAAACGTATCCAATTTATTTAAAGATATTGTTATCAGGTTCTTCTACCTGTAAACACGATAGGGAGTGAAAAAAGTAGAAAGGGACGAAGCATCAGAAAAAGTACAATAGAAAACAGACATTAAAAGGTTATTTCCAGGACCGTCTTGATAAATGGTGGGATCTGGATGGCCAACATGAATTTCTCATTCTTGTAATACGTGTGGTTAGATTCTTCTCATTGTTCAATTTCAGAAAGCCAGTAATTTTTCCCCTATGATTTGTTCAGAAAATTTATTAGAGGAAAAAGTTAAAGACACTATAATTGAAAGTTAAATGTAATTTTTTTTTTAATGTAAGTGAAAGGTGGAGTACAGTTATCTTATGTTTTGACTTTCTTAATTGGAATTTAATTATATCAATTTGGTATTATTTAAGATATTTTTTTGAATGTATATATGAATTTAGTTTCATGGATGGACTGGAAATCTACAACTCAGATGGAGAATCTAATTTCACCATTGTTATCCTTGTGGAAAACCATGAAAAAAAAGTATAAACTTGACTATAATCTGACATGGCAAAATTTTACTTTCTTAGGAAAATTTCAAGGCTCACGGTTCTGCTCCCTATTTTCGCTGAAATCATGGTTCCACTTCTGGAAATGATCGAAAAATGCAGAACTTTGATGGAGAAATGGAAAACACTGTTGCACTCGTGGCGATGCGAGATGTAAAATCCATATAAAATTTGTCAATTTCTAACAAAGTGAAAATTTTTCCCTCCTACAAAATTCATGGTTCTTGCATTAAAATATTAATTAACTACCTCGAAATCCATGCCTGCCTTCTGCCTCCTCAAACTGTGTGCCAAGGTAAAATATGTGGTTTATATAACAGTATAGGCGGAATTAAATGAAAATATTTCATGACTGGGGGGTCGGGTCTGCATTGAGTGGCGCGCCCCCATACCCCCACATTAACTATGCTATCAGTGCCTTAAATATCGGCAATCAACGCTAAGTATGGTCGTTGGCGCATATCATCGGTGTGCTAAAGGTGGTCGAGGTGATGTAATATCGGCGATCAATGCTTTAACATGGCCGACCTGTCATCGCATATATCAACGATATATAATATTAGCGATCGGTAGTGTTTTTGGGCGATGGGATGTGGGCCGGGTCCATCGCCGGTGGCCTACCCACCCCGAAATACATTATAATATGGTTATGCGATGGTTGGAGGGTTCAGTGGGGGTTATGGCCATTGATCCCTAAAATATATATTGTTGCGATTTAGCCGGCGGGGAGTTATGGCCCGTCGGCCTTAAATATATATTTTTAATAATATGCAATGGAGGGTAGGGGCGATTAGTCCGACGGGGAGTTATGGCTCATTGGCCTTACAATAATAATTTGTTATGAAGTTTTGGGGTGGCGGGGGTGGTGGCCTGCCACCTCATAACAAATTATATTTTTTTTATATTTCTATAAAGAGGGAGGTTGTTTTGAAACTTCTAGAAAATAAGGGTCATTGGGCAAATTAACAAGGCAACAATTTCGGCCGATTTCAGGAGCTAGTTTTATGCCTCGGGGTTAGTCAAATTGTAGGACACTTAAAGCTGGCCCATAGCCCAACTTTCGCTGGACCATTCTCCCTCATACAAGTTCAGTTAGACGAACCGTTTGCACCTCCATGATCAAGATGATGAGATCTACTCTCTGGTCCTCGTTCAAAGTCATTTTGAGCACTTTAATTTTTGAGTGTTCCTAAGCCTTCTTTGTGATGTGTGTCTCTCTGGAGCCACCTAGATTAGAAGGGGTCGATTATGAGGAGAATTTTACCCCCACAACAAAATTGGCTACCATCTAGACACTCTTTGCCTTAGTAGCTCAGAACGGTTGGAAAGTCCATCAAATGGATGTAAAAACTGCTTTCTTGAATGGATATCTAAAGAGAAGGTTTTTATGTCCCAGCCTAAAGGATTTGCTGTGAAAGCACATGAACATAAAGTATGCAAACTTGTGAAATCATTGTATGGCCTCAAAAAAGAACCATGAGCCTGGTATGAAAAACTAACTGAGCATCTTCTGAAACTCAATTTCAAACATTATAATCTTGATGATGCAACTTTGTTTGTCAAGAAAGTTGGCAAAATAGTTGTATATCTTGTGGTATATGTAGATGATCTTTTGTTGACAAGGAACAATGAGAGCTACATTGCATCCATAAAGAAGTAATTGAGGAAAGGTTTTGAAATGACCCATTTGGGCTATGTTCATTACTATTTTGGTATTGAAGTAACTTAACATCTGAAGTCCATATTCCTTTCTCAGAAGAATTACATTGGAGATCTGTTGAATAGGTTTGGCATGGTTGAATGCAATACTCTGACTACTCCAATGGAACAAAACTTAAAGGTCACATCCATTGAAGGAAAATAATTTGAGGATGCAACAAAGTATAAACAACTTGTAGGAAGTCTTAGCTACCTGACTACTACCAAACCAGACATTTTGTTTGCTATTGGAGTCCTCTCCAAGTTTATGCAAAAGCTTCATGATGGACATTGGTCTACTACAAAAAAAGTTCTAAAGTACTTGAAGGGAACTCAAGACTTTGGACTCAAGTATACACAGGTGGGCGACTTCATCTTGATTGGATACTCTGATTCAGACTTCGATGGAGACAAAGAAATTGGGGTATCTACTTCGGGTTATGCTATGAGTCTTGGATCAGGAGCCATCTCTTGGAGATCATGCAAACAATTAGTTCCAACAGATTCCACAACAGAGGCAGAATATGTGGCAGTAGCTGAGGCAACAAAAGAAATTGTGTGGCTCAGGAAAATTCTGGAAGATTTGTAGGTAAAACAAGTAAATTCGACTCCACTCATTATTGACAATACCTTGGCAATAAAGTTGGCCAAGAACCCAAAGTTATATGATTGAATGAAGCACATCAATACAAAATATCATTTGATTCGACATCATGTTGTGGCCAAAATAATCAATCTTTTCCATTGTTCCACTAATGAGCAGACTGCAGACATTTTCACCAAAGCACTTGGAAGAGAAAAACTTGAAAGATTCAAAACGATGCTTGGACTCACCAACATCCCTTCATATTAAGGGGGGGATTGTTGACACCTAATCATAGGGATTGGGTGAACAACTATAAATAATGTAAATAAATAATATGGAAAATGGAGTCATTGAGAGATGAAACTCAACAATCACTCCCTCGTGTATATAATAATGAACAGACTAAATGAATATACAATATCATTTGACGAGTTACCTCCTGGCTTGACACAGAGATATAAATTTTGAATGGAATCAAACGAAATTTCTATGACACTCTCTGATGACCGTCGAGTGGCAAGGCGTTTATACCCTAGAGATATTGAGAGGCAATTCAAGCTTCCAATTAAAACAAGTAAGTGACCTGTGTCAATGACCAGTGGTCTAAATTTGCAGCAAGAGGGAAGCCATTATTATGGGAGGTCATGCTCATTAATATTGAGGAGGATATCGTTGATTACGATCCAATTCCTAGACAAGGAATTAGAGGTTTTCTCTCACTCCCATATACAACGTTGCCACCATAGTATTGTGAAACAAAGTTTATATATTATGTGAAATTTGGGAACTAAATAATAATAACAATTTTTTTTGTGAAAAATATAGTAAATTAGTAAGGAAAAAAATCGAAATAATTTGAATACTAATGTTAGTCTTTTTCGTTGATGGGTTTTGGATGAGTTGGGTTAAGGAATTTTTTGCAGTGAAGTTTAGCTCATGAGTTTAATTCTTCATCTCTATTGCGATGATATATTAGACATGATGAAGATGTACTCCTTTTTGTTGATGGGTTTTGGATGAGTTGGGCTAAGGAATTATTTGCAGTGAAGTTTAGCTCATGAGTTTAATTCTTCATCTCTATAGCGATGATATATTAGACATGATGAAGATGTACTCCTGCTAAACTTACAAAAAGAATATTAATTTTTTTTATAAAGCTAAATTAAATCTAAATAATTTAAATATTAATATTGCCTTTTTAAATAAATCTAACTAAGAATAATATAAAAAAATAATCTTTTATAATTAAATTATTATTTTATAATTAAATCAATATAAAACTAATAATAGTAAAGTAACTTAACTTAACTAAAAATAAAAATTATATATATATCATTATAATTATAATTAAAATAAAATTATATATATATCATTATAATTATAATTATTAATTTTTTAATAAGTAAGTATAAATTAAAATTTTCTATATTATTTAGAAAAAAATTATATAACAACTATAAAATATTAATAATTAAAGAATTATTTACTTTATTATATTTTCTCTTATTACAAAACTTATGAATATGCTTTTATAAAGGAATTTTATGAATAGTTTATTTCAAAATTATTAATGATGATGATTTAAAGTATTTTAAAGCCAATGTTTATAGCAATTAACACATTCTTATTCACATCATTTTATTCTAATTTTATTAGAACAATTTAATTATTATAGTTATTTGTTTTTTAATGAGCATATCAGATAATGTAGTTAATGTAGTTGAAGAGGTGTAGATTATATAATCTATTTCTTGGAACTCATGAAGAATTCATTTGAAAAGAAATAATGAATTGAGATGAGATGAAAATCAAATAGGATTGAAAAATTAAAAGTTTTGATGCTGATGATTAAGGATTTGAAATTTGTTTGTATGTTGGCGCATTAATGTATTTAATGAGTGTCTAGTGCTTAAATTAGCATAATGCCAGTACTAATAAAAATTATCAAAATGGCAAAATCTAAGTGTTAAATAAAAAAAAGAAATGAACCGAGAAAAACTGCAATTTTTTGGTTATTGGCACTAATATTATAAATAATGTTACAAGAAATTTGGGATTTTCATAAAATAATTTCCTTCCCATAAGATTTAGCCAAGATAATGCAACCAATTGAAATTATTTATTTGTGGAATTGGAAGAGACTCAAGACCATGAACCAAAATGAGAACGTGATCATAAGAATCATAAATTGAGATATAGTTTTGAACACTGAAATCATTAAAATGGTTAGATGTTTGAAAATGAGAATATACTAAACAATTTATGAATTGAGGCTTTATTTATTTTCAAATATGGATTGACTTTGAACACAAGGATTTAATGAAAGGTAAAATAAATTAATATTTTCTATGTTTAAGTAATCATCATAAATGACTTCACAATGTTCATTATCATTCTCTTCTTTGTTATAAGATACATTAGAACAAGAAGAAAGATTGAATTGGAACAATTTATGAATTGAGGTTTTATTTATTTTCAAATATAGATTGACTTTAAACACAAGGATTTAATGAAAGGTAAAATAAATCAATATCTTTTATTTCTAAGTAATGATCATAAATGACTTTATTTCTAAATAATAATCATAAATGACTTCACAACGTTCATTATCATTCTAAATGATTGAATTAAAAAACATGGTAATTCTAAAGTCAATTAAAAATATGATCATTTAAAATTTCTCCTCCATTATGCATAATGAGTAATTCATTATTGCCCTCCTTGAGCAATAATTGGTAATTCATTATTGCCCGGCAACCCTTCTATTTTATAACCTAACATGATTGTAAAAAGGCATTACTAAATGATAAACAAATAAATTACTATCATTAAACAGATCAAGATAGAGGGAGAAATGACTAGCTGAATATATGTACCCGAAAAATGTTTTTGCTTGGAAAATTTTGTTCATTTTTTATAATACAAATTTCATATTTTTCGCTAGGTATTTGACTAATCATAATTTCCTGAATATCAATGCATGGATACTTAAATCTTTGTCGTTGATCGTTAATTTCAGCATGAGAATATTCAGAATTATTTTCCATAGTTTGGATTTTTAATTGATGATTGTCTTGTTGTGTGCTGCATGTTGATTCCGTTGCTGATTTTCAGTTTTATCAGAAGAAGCAATATTTGAAATAACAAAATTATTTGGATTAAAAGCAATTGATTTATTGATAACAACATTTTGATTGTGAACATTATTTATTCCAACATTATTAGTTTTTTCTTGAAAATGTTCATTGGAAGTTAGTGCATTTGGGAGAGGATCAACTTAGCCATATTGAGAAATTGATTTTTCAACACTAATGAACTCGTTTGACAAATGTTACATCTGCTGATTTATGGAAAAAAATAAAAATACAAGAAAGAGAGATTAAAGGTTTAAACCATCTTATTGAAACTCATGAGATAATTTTTTAGGTTGAAATTGTAAACAAATTAATTTAAATTTAATTATAAAATCGTTGTCTTAATCAGTTTTAGTAAAATAAATCTATATTACCATATTTAAAATATAATTTAAAAAAAATAAATTAAATTGTAAAAAAATTATATTACCAAATTACATTCCAAAAAAATAATAAAAATTTTAAACTACACTCAAATTATTATCTACTTAATTGACTTTTTATCGCATATACAAAATTAATAATTCTTTAATATAATCTAATCATATATTTTTCAACATATCAGCTTTCCACAAATTTTAGCAATATATAATAAAAAACTTTTTATCTTTTAATACTAAATAACCAGCATTTTAATTAACCTTCACTAAACATACTAAAATGTAGGAAAATCCTGAATATTTTAATACTAAATAACCAGCATTTTAATTAACCTTCACTAAACATACTAAAATGTAGGAAAATCCTGAATATCTTAAAATGGCATATTTAAAATGACTTTGGCTCATTTGAAAAGTAACATATTATTAAAAAAAAATAGGAAAATCCTAAAATATCTTAAAATGCCATATTTAAAATGACTTTGGCTCATTTGAAAAGTAACCTATTATTTTTTTTTAAATGCCATATTTAAAATGACCTTGGCTCATTTGAAAAGTAACATATTATTTTTTTTAATTAGGAATTTCAACAGAATAATTCAAGATAATATCAATAAATTTTTGTGAACTCATTTTTATTTTTATTTTTTAAATTAAAGTGTATATCATTCTTTACTTTTGTTAATCTTTTTAAATAAAATTATAAAATTATGATTATTTAATTAATTATTACATTTAGAAAGAAATGAAATGAAATGAAAAAAAGCGTTGATTATAAATTGCTTTGCTACCAGCATACAGTAACAATTTTAATTAAGTATAAAACCTCCAATATATAATGTTTGGAAAACAATGTTTTCTGAAACAAGATTCATGTAAACCGTTCTCTTACCCACGATAAACAAAAATATTCAACATTTCTTATAGACATTCACAAAAGCCTTACTCGGACATATTTTCTTTCTCTCTTAAATTATGACTTCATTTTATCAGTGATGTATTGTAAGCCTCCCGACGACTATTATTTAAGCCTCACGACCATTATTTCAGTTATGTAAAATTCGGTGTCTGTATCACTGAATGGTTTTCCTTACCTGATAGAGTGAAACGTACTGACAGCTCATAAATATATTGTCATCTACTTCGTAGTGTATGTTGATAAAACAATGTGACTATATAAAACGTATCCAATCTATTTAAAGATATTGTTCTCAGGTGCTTCTGCCTGTAAACACGATAGGGAGTGAAAAAAGTAAAAAGCGACGAAGCATCAGAAAAAGTACCATAGAAAACAAACGTTAAAAGGTTATTTCCAGGACCGTCTTGATAAATGGTGGGATTTGGATGGAATTTCTCATTCTTGTAATACGTGTGGTTAGATTCTTCTCATTGTTCAATTTCAGAAAGCCAGTAATTTTTCCCCTATGATTTGTTAGAGGAAAAAGTTAAAGACACTTTAATTGAAAGTTAAAGGTAATTTTTTTGAATTTAAGTGAAAGGTGGAGTACAGTTATCTTATGTTTTGACTTTGTCAGTTGGAATTTAATTATATCAGTGGATCCCGTGTTATTAAAGATATTTTTTGAATGTGTATATGAATTAGTTTCTTATTGATAAAAATAGAAATAATTATATTATTTATTTAAAATATTTTGAATAGATAAATAAATTTAAGTTCTATAAAACAATATTGGAATATATAAATAAATTAAGTTCTATAAAACAATTTTAGGAAATATTTAAAATTATTAAATTACCAACAAATATACTTTCAATCAATAAAATTTAGTAATTTAAAATTAAGAAAACGGAACTAAAAAATAAACTACCATATAATGTTGAATACAAACATAAACTATTTATAATGCTAAATGCAAACATAAATAAGCATATCATTAGATTTTTCATCCAGCTAAGTAGATCAATTATAATTGTTAATTGAAGCATGCTATTAATTTTATCACCCAGATGAGTGTAATGAATCACTTTTGGATTCATAAAAGACTTTTCTAATTATAAATGCAAACATCAATAAGCATATCATTTAAATTTTTCATCCAGCTAAGTAAATCAATTATAATTGTTAATTGAAGCATGTTATTAATTTTATCACCGAGATGAGTGGAATGAATCAATTTTGGATTCATAAAAGGCTTATCTCTGGATGAATCAGTTTTGGATTCATAAAAGGTTTATAAAAATATTTGGATATAGGATTTCTTAAGATTTGTTTTAAGTATATTATATTTTATGATTATGAAAAGTGGAAAAAAAATAATTCTTAATAATAAATTGAAATTTATACTTAGTTTAATATGGATATAAGATTGTTAAATTATTTTAACTATGAAATTTTTCTATTATTTATTGAGATGTTTTATTGTGATAAAATATATTAAAAGTTATAATGATAAAAATGGATTAACCATTTGACTATAGATTATATTAAATATACTTATTAGTTTTATGATAAAAATTATAAACTGGATAGAATGAAAAATTATAAATGCTTTTACTTAAAATTATAAAAAACAAAACTTGTAAATTAAAATGATAATAAATTATTTAAATATATATAAAAAAAGAAAGAAAATTCATAAGTATTATTATCATTATATATTAAAGAATTACTATTCTATTCACTATTAATTTTAATAAAATTAAAAAAACTCCATTATAATTATAATTAAAATTAAAAAAAATCCATTATGAGTAGTGTATAATTTATAATTATTAAATAATAAAATTATGATTATTACTTATTTTTAATATTTTATTTATTCATTTAAGGTAAACTTATTTTCTATATTATTCACAAAAAAAACGTTTTATTTGATGCTTTAATTTTTTAATTATTTTTCCCAAAATCTTTTATATATTATTTTATTTAACTATTTATATGATTTAAATATAATAGAAACATAAAAAAATACCCTTTAAAGAATATACAAAATTTAGTCCCTATTTATTTAATAAAATTATCCATTATTTGTTTTTTAAGTTCGTAAATCTATATAAACATCTTAAACTATATATAAATTCGCAATACGTACTAATCTATGAGAGACTAAAAGGTTTCAATTACATTATTTAAATCAGTTACTTACTATTTAATTCTTAAAACTTTTCTTTTAAAGTTAATGTTAAATGCCATTTTATAAATTTCGAGGGAACGAAAAGAAATATGTCTCCTATATGTCATATGAAATTTCAAACTCTCATTCCAAATATCGATTGTGCATGTTGATCAACTCATAAATAAAACATGAAAGTCAGTCTACGGTAGTTCAAAACTTGTTAGAAAACATGAAAGTTAGGAAGTTGTGAAAATGCAAATAAATGGGTCTTTGACCTCTTATCCACATTATACTTTGATTTCAAAATATGAGTGCATACCCATTAAGATATTAAGTCATTATTTTTTAGAATTTGTATCTGTTTATTGGTTTTAATTTTGATTATAAAGTTTATTGGTTTTAATTTTGGTTATAAAGTTTAAATTTTCATTCGCTTTTTATTTTTGAAATTTAATATAGATAAGAAAATAATAATGTGTAAAAGTGTATATGAGTTTTTGATTAGAAAATATACTTTTATAAAAATATAAAATTTATGTTTGATTGCAAAGTATGACTTTGTCACAATAAAAAAATGAACATTAGGTTGTGTATTAGAGCTTAAAAAATTAAAGAAAAACTAAAATGAAAATGTGTTTTTAAGTGAAATAGGCTTCCCAAAACTCAAAAAATTTTATCTATCTTTTTTTAATACTATTATTTTTATTTTATATTTTATTTCATGACTGAAAAATCAGTAACATGCCGGCTCTTTTTAATTTTATATTTTATTTCTATAACTGCAGAATCAGTAACATGCCGGCTCTTGTGCACACGACACGAGATCACACTCTAACTTCCAGGTGAAATTGCTCCACGCCAAAGCACATCGCATGGCAGTA
>APFE031748240.1:0-49463 GCA_000404065.3 Pinus taeda
ACATGTCAAACGATAAGCCATTTACAGGTTGTTGAGACTTCCTGTAGTTATTTAGGCCAAAAATCCTAATTTATTAACACAAAACCCCTAAATCAATTTAAATGCAATTCAACAACTATAAAACTATTAATTAATCAATTTCCAAGGCATTTGAGGGATGAATAATGAAAAGAGGTAGGAAATGGTCATGTTTTGGGAGGGAAAAAGGGGTCATAGAATGGTACCAACAGGAGGACGATGAGTCTCTTCTCGGGGAGGGGACTCTTCCTCTCTTCGTTCTTTGATTATTCCTTGAAGCACTTCTTTCTTCTAGACACTCTCAGGCATAATGATCATGCATGTGACAATTGTAGCACTAGATTTTGGATAAGTCCTTATTGAATCCTTTGTTGTTGTTCTTGAATCCTTGATTGTTGTTCTTGGAGATTTGACATTTCTTTATTGACTTCCAATATGATGGATTTCATTTCTCTTTATTCTTCTTGGATTGAACAACAAATGCAGTGGGTCCTCCTTCTTCATTCTTTTGAATTCTTCCTCTATATATCATCTTGGTCTCCTATTGAGTGCACTTGCCCAATAGCTCAACAAATGAAGGAAACCTATCACTGTTTTTAATGGTTGTAATAAATGTATCCCAAATCATAGGAAGACCTCAAAGGACGATGAACACCAACTCTCTATCAAATACAATCTCTCTGACAGTCAAAAGTTTATCCTTGAGTTGGTATATCCTCTTGAAGTATGCTGGAATGGTCTTTCCCTTGTTCATTTTGATGTCCTTGAGTTGATTCTTCAAAGAAATAATTTGGTTTAAGTTGTTGACTTCATACATCCCAACTAACTTATCATGCATTTCCTTAGAATTATTTAACCGTGAAACATAAGTAATCAAATGATCTCTTAAAGAATCAATAATTTTGTTAACTTTGATCCCCACATTTCTTGTACTTGGACTTGACAATAGTAGAAGACCTCTTCGAAGGTTTAGGTACCTTGTATTCAACCTATTCCATGACATCATTTTCTTGCAAAGTCAAATCCATCCTAGCCCTCCATGGTGCAAAATTTGATGAACCATTAAAATTCCCTTCAAGATTGAAGTATGAGTTAGACATCTTGACCAAGTCATCTAAAATTCAACAACAACTAAGATCTCTTTAAAGGGGTGATTTCTCTTGTCTCCTTGGGATTGTCTTCACCTCAATTCATAATAATTTTTCCAATGTTTCATGCTGTAACAATCACTTTAACAATTTATTCTCACATTAATAATCACTTTTCGAATTAAATTTCAATCGCCGAATAAAAATAAGAACTTGTAGATAGAACACTAAACAATATGCACAATAGAAGACAACCAATATCAATGAGACATAGGGATGTCGGTAAAATACTACGGAAAATCATCACAAAGGGGAAAACCCAACCAAATTCTTCTTCTATTAGATGTTCATCAAATGTACAACAAAGATGCATAATCCAAGTACAACAACAACCAATCAAATGTAAAATCCTTTACCTTCAAGTTAACTATTCCAATATACAATCAAATATGAGAAAGAAAGTCAAATTTGGTCAAAGAAGAAGTATGCAATTTTCAGCTATGTTCAAAGTCAAAGTCAACAACAATCAACACAATGATGACCAGTCCAAAAGTCAATGATACAATCATCTCTAAATAGGCCAGCTAAAGTAGTAAAGAATTCAACTTTCCTTGCTTTATTAAACCCAATCAAAACAATCCAAGAAATTTTCCCACAAATTTTGGTCAAATTCAAAGTCAAACTATAGAAAAGCTAACTTCATATCTATGATCAACACTGGTCAAAGTGCCCAGAAAAATTCAGTCTTCCTCTCCCTGAATTCAGTCTTCCAAAATAGATCTAAAAACGAAGTCAAACCAAATAAATTCAATCAAAGTCAATGCCTTTCAAAGGTGCCAAAACAAAAAATCAACATAGTAACAAATATTTCATTAAAATTGGAAATATTTTATTACAAGGACATCACTAGAATTGAGATTTTTGGTTATTTTGAAATTCTAGATCCACTATTTACTTCCAAATTTAATGAAATATGTATTTAGTCAACAAAAATGTCCTATCTCTCCTTCATATGTGTGAACGCAAATCCTACAACTTCATACCAGATTGAACTAAATGAAGAAGGATGAATATGTCTAATGATGCCTCCAAGTGATGTCAAGCTTGGTTTATTTATATGTGGTTTAGGAGATCGAATTTCCTCTTCTAGTCTGACTTGTACTTTTGAAGATGAGTTGGAACCACATTAAAAATAATCTTTTCCCATGTGAAAAATAATTTTTTCCAAGGGTTAGTGGGATGTCCTTAAGGTTTATTGGGCTTCTCCAAGGATGGAATTGCTTCGTTAGCTACCATTATTCAACAAAAAAGGGCCTCCTTGAGGTAACTCAACTTACATTGGACAAATGGACATTCATTCAATTAATATACTATGATCATGTTTCATTCAAGTGCAAGCATTGTCATGAGCATAAGCATTTTTCTAGAAATTTCCCCAAGACTAAAGAAGCATGAAAGAAACCCATAAATAGTACGAAGAAGGAGGTCAATGAAAAAATCAAGAAAGAAAAAAGGGACAAATCATCAAAAGAATTAAAGAGCTCAGGGTATGGCCCCAAGAGGCCCTCACTCCTTGCCTATGAAGGAACATGCAAATCGAGGTTCGACTTCTTGGCTAGAGAAAGGGTTGCTCAAGCCAAGAATCAGTTTAGATCAATAGAAATGAACTGCAAGAAGGAGAAATCCAAAATATTGAAGCAATTAGGCAGATCCACGGAGGAAAAGGCTAAAGTAATTCTCTGGCTATTGAGAAAATGTCGGAGTTGGAAGACATCCTCATGCAACAAGTTCCAATGGAAGAAGAGAAATCATAAGAGAAGGAGGAATTTGAATCGCCAATAGTAGGAAAATATCAGCCAAATTGCTTTGATTTAGCTGATGATATGTTTAATAATGAGATGGAAAGAGGATTCGATCATCCCAAATCTAGAAGGAATGTGGGAAGAAAACAAATTAGGAGCTTAGATCGATACATACATGAAGGGACTAAGAGAAAAGAATTCAAATGGTGATCAATGAGCCAACTTCAAATTCACTAGATATCAATGGAAACCTAGCTTTGCAAGCCCCCAACAAGGCATGGGCTCCACAACAACAAGTAAATAAATGAATATCATCTCCTGGAACTATAGACGGATGAGGAGTGAGCAAATGGAAGCATAAATCAGAAGTCTTATCAGATTATAGAAACCATGTATTACCCTTCTTTGGAAGAGAAAAATGGGTTAGCAAGAAGCTTTGGAAAAATGATAAACAATTTGGAAAGGTATAAATGTTGTGGCGGTTAGTTCAAGAGGTGTGCCGAGAAGAGTTTGTATGTTATGGGATTCATCCATTTTTCAACTTCTTCATCGGGAAAAGACGGCCTCATTGGATCATCACTATATTGACTGACCTTCCAATGGGGACGATTTGCAATATTGCAAATGTTTACATGCCTCATGCATGCTATTAAAAGGTTGAATGTTCGGATTCTTTGGTAGGGAAGAAGAATGACCTTCTAAACTCAAATAGTATTTATGTCACAATCTAGTAGTGGGAGAAAAGAAAGGAAATATCACTAGTACATATGGGCAAAAAATCTGATGCCATACTTTGACAACTCAATTGTACTATTGGATTTTACTTGCATTTTTTGTATTAAAAAAAAGTTGTCTTTTGTTGGATTTCTGATGTACACAATTATCATCAGATATTTGATAGTACATTAGTTGGATATCTAATGTTAATTGTATTCGTCAAGTATGCAATGTTTGACCAGGTTAATTATTTATCTATCATAATACTAACGTTTGACGAAGTCGATATTTTTTCCTGTTGGACAACGTCTCTTTTGTCAACAATTGTCATAGTTCCAATGAAAAAGTGATATTTGTGTTTGTGTGCATGCGTGTGTGTGTGTGTGTGTGTGTGTGTGTGTGTGTGTGTGTGTATAAGGCTATTTTTTAGTCATAATACAAAAATATTTTATTTTATTAATTGCATTACAAATAGTTAAAGATTATTACAACTGATTTTTAAAGATGATAATCACTAAAATTTTGGGAATGAAAAAGGTCACATAACATTCCTCCAAGATGACAAGGAGATGTGACACCTGTATTGCGGGCTTTGGATGATCTAAAAGTTATTGCCCTTGCAAATAATTGCAAATAATGCAAGGGCTATAAAAGGAGGAGGATTTTAATAAAAATAGATAAAATACATCATAAAGAGTATGGACACGTTGAAGGTACGCATGAATATCATCCCTTGGTAAGTTATTCATTATATGCCTTTATGTTGTAGATTTCTTTTTGTAAACGTTTATATGTTAAATGTAGAAGTAAGATAACGTAGTGCTTCTTTTTATGGATATATTCTACGTACACAAAATTGAGAGTAAGTTAAGAAGATGAAGTAGACATAAGAAGTAGATTTTAATTAGGGTTTAGGGGTTAATATTTTAGTGGTTTAAGTGTAAATAAGGCCAAATTAGGAGTTAGTGGTTAAGGGGATAGGGTTTAATAGGTTAGGGTTTAACGTAGGTTTAGGGGATTCAACGTTGTTGAAAAATGCAATAAGAAAGTCTCAATTTGATTTTTTCTTGGTCAAATGAGAAAATTCTAATTTCCACATCAACAAACAACTTTGAGGCAATAAACTTGTGTGACATGGCTCTTGTCACTCAGTTAGCTCAGTAAATTCGATTTAGAGGGCTTGGAGTTTAATTAATCGTGTGTGATTGCTAATTCATAGCAATCAAGGTCAATTATTTCCAGTTGTATTCAGTTAAACTAGTTGTGATTGTTAATGGAACTAGTGGAAGGTCAGTTGTGTAGTGGGACAACATTCTAACTCATTGATCAATTAATTAACTAATCAATCAACCAAAAATAGCTAGTGCATGTAGAAAATTCGAGTTCCCCAGCTGTGGTGGAGATTCCAAGGTAGTGTAACATCAGTTGTAGACTAGTCTTGAGTGTACAAGTGTTGCATGCAACCAGATGATCAACCTTGGGAATTGCGCAATCAATTCGAGGAAAATTCCTAATAATAGGGGCCTAATTCCTCAAGAATCACACAAGAAAATAAGGGCTCAAGCTAAGGTAGAAATTTACTAAGTCTGAATCAAAGCATCTCATTGAGCAGAGGGATAGGTTATTCACTTGTAGGTTGAGCTCAGAGTAAGCTAGCAATTGTAATACAATCCCTATTTATCTAACTAATGCAAGCAGGATTAATGGGCTTTTAGCAGTTTCTTTCCCCTAGAAAAATAATGTGCATGTGTGTTATTTATTATTGCATGCCTGAGATTATTGTTCTAAATTGTGAAATTAATTATGCAGAGTAGTAGAGTAGAATTGTGTCTCTTGATTTAGATTAAAATTCCTTGCGCAGTTGCAATTCTACACCATATTTCTACATGGTATTAAAGCAAGATTTACAATAGAACGAGAATTTCAAAGTTGTTCCTCAGGAGGTTCGAATTTGGAGCTTCAGTGTAGCCAGATCTCTTAAGATTTGGGAAGATGACCTTCAATGGGTTGATATTAGAGTATGCCTTGGAAGGTAGCTCAAATTTCATTGCATGGAATGATCACATGGAGGTGGTACTTGATGAAAACAGACTGCTAGAATATGTCAAGAAAGACATTGCAAAACTAGGATCATTTGATGCACATAACCTATCTCAATGGAAGAAAGATGTAGCCAAGGGGAGGAGAATAATCTTGGAGGGAGTGCAAGACAACATTGTGTCAAATATCCATGGGAAAGAAACTCCTTTTGCAATGTGAAAGGATTGATAGATCTATTCCAGAATAGCAGTGACCATAGAAAACTGGCCCTCAAAGACAAACTTTGAAATATCAAGGTGTAGAAGAATGACACCATTCCATAGTATCTGAGCATATTTACACAAGTTCATTATGAACTTGGAGGGGTTGGTGTGACTATTTCAGAAGATGACCTGGCAAGCTTAACTCTTCTAGGCCTTCCCAAAAGTTGACATAATTGCTAAGACTTGGTGAATGGCAGGGAAAAGTTACCGAAGTGGGAAAGGTTGTGGTTTGATTTAGTTCAAGAAGAGTTCAAGAAAAATAACCAAGATGGAACTTCATCCAAGGCAAAGGATGAAGAAAATTTTGCATTGGTTGGAAAGGGCAAGAATGGAAAAGGGAAGAAATCTCAAACCAAATCAAAATCCAACCAAGGGGGCAAGAAGAAAGACTTTTCCAAAAGAAAATTCTTCAATTGTCATGAATTTGGGCACTGTGCTACAAAGCGTTAACACAAAAGGTCTAGCAAGAAGAACTTAAGAGGAGTAGTAGGTGAATCTTTGGCTTCACATTTTGAGCTTGACTTCACCCTTATCGCATGCATGGCCAACACATTGATGGGGAGTGTGTGTTACTTGGACTTTGGTGCCTTGTTCCACATTACATGGTATAGAGAGTTTTTTAGTGAAATAAAGGACAAAGATCTCCATATGTATATTGAGATAGGGGACAACAGAATGTATAATGCTACCAAGATTGGTACAATAACCTTTCAGAGGGAGTTGGGATCCCCTCTTCGCCTCAAAGATGTCATGTTTGTGCCAGGCATAAAGAAGAATTTCATATCTATTGCAATTTCGGAAGATCGTGGTTATGATGTGATATTCAATAAAGGGAAATAATTCTTGAGACACATAGCGACTGGATAGGTGAAGAAAATTAGGGTTCATGTGAAGAACTTGTATAAACTTGATGTGGAAGATTATGTTTCATTAAGAAGTAAGGCAAATAAACTGTAGATTCGCAATGTCGGTGAACTTTGGCACATGACATTAGGCCATTTGCATCATGGCGCCTTAAATATTATGCAAAAAATAACCACTGGTCGCCCCAAAGGATCACTTAAGAAGCAATATGTCTGCAAAGGTTGTACCTTAGGGAAGCATGTAAAATCCACCTTCCATGATTGGGACAACAAAGAACATGTAGTCTTGGAAAGAGTCCACTCTGATGTTTATGGAACTTTCTCGACAACCTCCATTGTCAGAAACATATTTTGTTATTTTTATTGATGATTTCTCAAGGATGTGCTAGATCCTCTTCATGCAAAAGAATGATGACACATTCTCCAAGTTTGTAGAATTCAAGGGACTAGTTGAGAAAGAGACTAACAAGAGGGTGATTCTCTTAGGAGCGAAAATGGAGGTGACTATCTTTCGAATGACTTCAAGGATTTATGTGTGGAAGAAGGCATTCAAAGAGAGATGACAACACCCCAAAACCCACAGTAGAATGGGGTAGCTGAGAGAAAGAACCAGAGCATTGTTGGCGCTGCGATAGATATGCTACATGACTAATACATGCCACTACATTTGTGGGGAGAGGAATGTAACATAATAGTCTACTTGCAGAACGGGAGTCCTCATCGGATTCTTGGTATGATTAAACTAGAGGAGGATTTCTTTGGGAGAATGTTGGATGTGTCTCACTTCAGATTTTTGGAGCCTCTTTTGACTACCATGTATCCAAAGATTCGAGGAAGAAGCTTGAGCTGATATTAGAGTTGGGAGTTTTTGTGGGTTACATCAAAACTCCACACAATTATCATGTGTATTTTCCTTCCCTCAGAATAAAAATTATACGAAGGGATGTAAAGTTTTATGAGGAGAAAGCGGTGTGGTGCTCTCTTGAGAGGGAGCTTCAAATCCCACTAGAAGAGGAGCTTTTAGATCCAAAGCAGGAGCCTCAAGAATTTGTGGAGAAGCCACAAATTGAGGAGCAGAGAGGAGGCAGAGTGGATACTTCCACTCAAGTAGAACCATCTAAAGAAAGTAGAAAAAGAACCAGGGAAGTTGATAGACTTGTTCAGGATGCAATGGAGTATGTGGGAGCTCCTTCAAATTTGTGCAAGCAAAGGAGGCCACCTAAGAGTTACACTGGCTGCATGGATTTAATAACTTAGCTTGTAGATATTGAGCCATACATTTTCGAGGAAGTAGTAGAGAAACCTATTTGGGTTGATTCCATGGTGGAAGAATACAAATCCATCATGAAGAATAGTGTTTGGGAAGTGGTCCCAAGACTGACAGATAAATCAGTGGTGGTTTCGAGATGGATCTTCAAGGTTAAGGATGAAACATATAGAAGCATAGAGAAGTATAAGGAAAAATTTGTGGCCAAAGGATTCTCTCAAGTTGAGGGAATTGACTATGAGGAAACCTTTACTCATGTAGCAAGGTATTCATCCATTAGATCAATTCTTGCACCGGTTGGGAAGATGGGGTGGATGATCAACCAGATGGATGTAAAAACAACATTTCTCAATGATGTTATTGAGAAGGAGGTGTACATTGAGCAACCAAAAGGTTTTGAGAAATTTGATCGAGAGTCTCATGTGTGTAGACTTAAGCGAGCATTGTAGGGTCTCAAATAAGTAGCCCATGCTTGGTTCACCAGGATCTACAGTTATCTCACTAGTTTGGGCTTTACCACAAGTGAAGTAGATGTGAACCTATATCATATCTTCGTAGAGGGTAAATTTCTTATCATTGTTTTATATGTTGATGATTTAATATTAACATGTGATGAGTAGTTGATCAACTCTTACAAGGGAATTTGAGATGAAGGACGTGGGTCTCATGCACTACTTCCTTGAACTGGAAGTATGGCAAGGCGATGGGGAATTGTTTATGTCTCCAGGAAAGTATGCCAACGAGATAATATAAAGATTTAACTTGGAGATTTGTAAACCCATGGAGATGCGTCTAGCAACCAACTAGAGGAAGGAGGATGCCACTTTAGGTGAACATGTGGATGCTACCATTTATCTACAGCTAGTGGGTTCTCTGATGTATCTTGTGAACACAATACCAGATATGTTCTATGCAGTCAACCAACGGAGCCAACCTATGATTAGGGCTAAAAAATTGTATTGGAAGGCAGCGAAGCATGTTTTACGATACCTCAAAGGCACTACCCTGTATGGATAATGGTACAAACAGACAGAGGGAGTGAAGCTATGTTTCTTCACAGATGTAGATTAGGCAAGGAGTCCATTTGACTGAAAGAGCACATTAGGTGGAATTTTTAGTGTTGGGTCCACAACAGTTTCCTAGTATAGTAGGAAGCAAAGGTCTATGGTGCTTAGCTCGACAGAAGCAGAATACATGGTTGCAAGTCAAGCAACATGTGGGGCAATTTGGATGAGAAAGATACTTGTAGAAATGTTTGGTCAAATGATGGATCCATCTGTGATCTATTGTGATAATCAGAGTTGCATTAAGCTATCTTAAGCCCAATAGTTTTAATAGTTAAAAAACATAAATGAAATTAAACTTGGTAAAAACAACTCATGATGTGTCGCTGTATGTTATAGCCTAAAATAATTATTATTAGTCTAATAATTTTGACTATTTTACCAACTTCAGTTTACCCAACAACTCCCTTTTTATTGGTAAAATTCTTGCTATTTTAAGCCCAATAGTTTTAATAGTTAAAAAACATAAATGAAATTAAACTTGGTAAAAACAACTCATGATACAGCCTAAAATAATTATTATTAGTCTAATAATTTTGACTATTTTACCAAGTTCAGTTTACCCAACAACTCCCTTTTTATTGGTAAAATTCTTTGGATCCAAGCTGAAAAACTTACATGGCCACACTTATCACTCTAGACTATACCGGGGTAGGCATGCCTCACTAGATCTTATAGTGGTATGCCCATTTATATGTAGTTTACAAATTTCCATCTCCAAATTTATTTATTTTTTGTTATTGATCCTACCACTTATGTTGCCATCCTCTTGCTCTAGCACATTTAATTCTCTCCTCTTGAGATATGGCTTGCTTGGCTTCATCTCACCCGGTTGCACCTCTATTTCCTCTTAGGCCACTGACACTACAATCTCTATACATATTTTCACTACAGAATATCAAGTTAGTTTCAACCTCAATATACAATGTGTCAGCATTTACAATCAATCTCACCTTCTCTAAACCATGATCTCTTAACTTTGATATCAATTATTAAAAATAAAAAATTTAAAAATAATGATAATAATCACATGTAGCAACAAAATATAAACCATTACACGCCATATAAAAATAACCTAGAAATATTGATTTTATAATCTATCATAAAAATTATAATTTAATTTTATACAAATTTACAAATATCACAAACCATTCCTAAATTTTTTATAAAAAATTATATAAATAATATATAAAATATAATAACAAATATTTATTTAAATTGCAAATTGTATATCTAATGATTATGAAGTAAAGTCAACCGTTTGACTTTGCTCCCTACTCTTTGAATATATTTACACTTTATATAAGCTCAAATTATATTAACTTAGCACACAAATCACTTCATTTTTAATGAAATTTCTTAAAATTTATCATCATTTACCTAAATTGCCAATTTTGTTTTTCATATTGTCTTAAAAATTCTTGAATTATAGATTTCAAATTTTGGTAAATCTCAGATTGAAGTTACTTGACTTACCACATTATCCTGCTCCCAAAACACTGAAAAGCAAATACTTGATAAAGTTATTTTTTTTCGAAATTTTGTTATTTTTTTTCCAAATTTTATTATTTTCTATTTTTTTAATTGATTATAGAAGTGTTTAAAAATTTTTTGATGGTGGAAATAAATATAGTATTATTAAAACTTGAAGTTTGACGGTTATACTGTAGATTTCTCAAAATTTCTACTGAATTTTGGCAAAAATCATACTAGAATTTCCTTTATTTTCCACTATTTTCTAAATAAATTTTTAACCTCCATAGAATACTCCAATAAAAACACCTACACTCTTAGCTATGAGTATTTTCAATTAGCTATGAGTATTTTCAATTTGTACTTTTGCATTGGAAATGGGTTCAAATAAAACTGTCATTTCAGTTATATAATAGGACAAGGTCAATGTTATAGTCTTTTTGAGCTTTAAAAAAGAGCCAACATTGTTGATACCAACATTGTTGATATCTCTGGATTGTTGAAGTTAGGTAATTTTGTGCATATTAAGCATCTATGTTATATTCATTCAATCATTTAAATATTGTTTTAAATAGTTTTTAAAAACTAAGTTTTGCAATCATTTAAATATTGTTTTAAATAGTTTTTAAAAACTAAGTTTTGCTTTAATTTTAGTGAGATATTCTTTTATAAATAAAGAAATAACTTTTATTTCTCAAATCAATGAATACCATTGAGATTAAGACAAATAAATTCCAAACACCAAAATTCTAGATACTAGAGTTGATAATAAAATTTACTTTCATATAAACACATTTCAAAAAAATTTTATAAAATATTTCCATAAATATATTCAAAACACTAAAACACTAAGCATAAACCTTGTAAAATCTTATTGGTTGATCACTCTAAATTTATTAATGTAAATATTAAGATAAAAACAACTCTCCATCAGGCTGAATCATCATGGATTGAAGAAACTGGTGAAGAAGAAGGTTGAGACCGGCCTTTACAGTCCTAGGAATATCAATATAATGCCAGAAAAAGCTTTACTGAAGTGCCTATATTCATTCTGTACTCTTTTACAGTGTTTCACAATCATAACTGAAGCCTTACCTTTGTTAAAGGGAATTGGAATATACAGGTGAACTGTCTTCTCAAGATTTCCTGTAGGATACTGTGTGTTTTGACTCCTTGTATGTGGTGGCCTATTCATTTGTCCAACTCCCCTTTCTTTGGGTACATCAGTCGCCCTGCCAAGGCCAAAAATAGAAACGAATGGACATGGTTTCCAAGCCTCAAAGTCTTTGTTACAAGTATGCATAAAGGAACGATGTCAGAGAGCTAACATATGTATAATTATAATATAATATTAAAATTTGGCAATATAATTTCGTTGTTTAAAACAATTTTTGAATGTATAAATGGATTTAGCTCCTTAAAAAAACGTAGGGCACTCTAATGATGTGGATTAAACAACTTAAATTCAAATTTTTACAATCAATGTCTGATTTTGATTAAAATTAACAAAGAAAATAGTTATGAAAAATGTCATTTTGTGTTTTTGGGTTAATAACAGTATAGATTTATTTTAATTTTGGATCTGCCTAGTCTAGTAAGAAAAAATCTTTCAAGGTGCAAATTTTTTTTGAATGCTAAACTTGAGTAAAAGTTTGCACCTCAAGAAATTTGATTTCTTGGTAGATTTTTAGTTAAGATGATGATGATGATGATGATGGTTAACGTTCGCTGAGACCAAATAATGGTAGATTTTTAGTTATGATGATGATGATGATGATGATGGTTAACGTCCGCTGAGACCAAATAATGATCTATCAGACCTAAAAAGACAAATTATTTATTTTGATTTAAGATTTTATTCCTATGCTCAAAAAGCTTGGAGAGAAGCCTCCCGAATTCAATATAATTTTGGCATTGTAAAAGGCTAGGAAGGTTAATATTGTAACAAAGGTTGTGAAATTGAGATCTAATGTTGTTGTATGCAGGGCACTCTAAGAGGAAGTGGTTTTCATCCTCGATGCTCCTATTCTCACAAATATGGCAGACCCTTTCCATCCATGGCGTTTTAGGAACTGCCCAACTGCCTGTTTCACTATGGAGCTCATGAGAGTTCGTTCTAATATTTGCTATATTAATTTTCTTCTTTGAGCTAGTTAAAATAGAGAGATACTTTTGATCTTCAAGGGTGGGGTTGATGACCTTCTTATAATAACTTAATTTTCTTTTAGACGCTAAATCTTTCTCACACCACAATTTTTTTTTGAACTTAGAAGTAACAATATCTTAATGTTATTTATGTTTTGCAAAGCATCATTCTCATTGATCTCCCAATAGTTTAACCAGGCCCTTGTGTCTTTGTGTCATCCTCGATTAAGCCTTAGGTGGTTTTGGCTGGAATTAATAATATTATTTATATTATGTAAATTTCTTAAAGTATGATAGATTTATGTTGATTTTTAATAATATTATTTATATTATGTAAATTTCTTAAAGTATTAGAATTCAAGCTTTTGTAATCCATAAATTAATGTATAAAATATTTTTCGAAAGAAATCACATTGAAGATTTTGGTGTACGGTTTCGAACCAACAAATGTGGTTCATCTTCAGGACAAGATGAAGAAACATATCTAGGAAGAAGGTCAAATAGGAACACAGGTCAACCTAACAACGAGAAGAAAACAATTATAGTTGACTAGAGGAAGAAAAAGGAAATGTTTAATATTATTTAAATAAATTTTATTAATTTATTTATGTTTATTTATTGTTTATTTATTTATATATATTTTTTCTTAAATATCTACTCTTAATTTATTCAACACATATCTCAACCACGGGAAGAAAAGATAAATGTTTAAATATTTTAAATATATATACATAAATTATTTTTGATATATATATTCATAAAATAAATAAAAATTAATATAGTCCTTTTATAAACAAAAATATTATTAAGTAAAACCCTAGACAATTATAGTCGTTAAAATATATATATAATAACTATATTATAATTATTTAATAATATTAACAATTTATTTTTCTTTCCCTGTTCATTCACCAAAATCTTTCAATGTGATTCTTTCCAAAAAAATATTTATACATCTTAAAGTATTATTGTTTTTAATTTTATTATAACTTTGATTTAATCTCTATGTAATTACCAGTGAATAGTTTTAGTAATAGTGAAGATAAAGGGTTTAGATATATTTCAAAAGTAACTATAACCCTTTGCTTTTAGATTTAATTGAAAAAATATTTATAGATTAAATTAAATTAAAATATTTTGATTTTAAAATGAGTTATGGTTTTTAAGCATGCAGTATTGATTGATAAGACATCGTATTGTGAGAAAAAATATTTTATAAAAAGTGGAGGTGAATATAAATGGTGCCGAATTATATTTTAAGAGTGTTGTAAGTATAAAGTTTTTATGTGCTTATTAACTAAATTAAATATAGTAATGGGATCATTATTTTGATTTATATGGTAGAATGGATCTTAATTTATAGCTACTATTTATGTTATATATTTCAATTAGATATGTAATTCATGATTTTTTATCCAAAAATTACTAATATTTTTGTTTATAAAAACAAAATTACAAATTAATAATTAAATTCTATTATTTTTAGATTGAACTAACATTTAAATATTTATACTTATTTACGACATTACAACAATTCCATTCTTATAAACTCTACCATACTTTTAACTTTTTAACTTTTTATTATTTTTTAAATTTGTTTGAACATTCCAGAATGAAGCTTTTCTGACACCCATTAAATTTGGCTTCCATTGCCACTACTAAAAAAAAGTGCCCTTATCAAATCACAGATATCAATCATGCAGCTTTGGGTATGTTTCTTCTTGACGGAATACCGTGCTGCCAAGTTGCCAACCTCTTTTTTTTTATTGTGTTCATTGGTAATTGACCACGTGCTCTTGGGAAGTTGGGAGGGTATTTGATGAGTAAATGTTTTTTAAATTTACTCGTAAAATATAGTTATTTTTTAGTTTATTAACATTTTGTATAAAAATATCAAAATAAATTTTAGAATCGTAAAAACTATTAAATTTACTAAATGTTTCATATTTGAAATTCTTGATATATTTATAATTTGGGAATTTGATTGAAGTTAAATTAAAACAAATATTGTTATTATAAGGTTTTAGAGTTAATTTTTCATCTCAAGTTATTTAAATTTTATGACGATTTTTGATTTAAGATTTTGATCTATAATGAATTAAGAAAAGTCTTTGGTGGAAATCATTTACTTAATAATATTGTTTTTAATTATTTAAAAAATAATATCGCAATAATATTATGTTCAAAATACTATTATCGAATTATAGTCTCTTATTGCTTCTATTTAAAGCTTGTTATGGTGCCTCTTTTAGGTCTTAATAATAAACCACACTTATTGTTCAAAAAGGCTCTGCCAAAAAATCCCTTATATAATTTTACAAATTTTTTATTTTTTTTTTATTTAATAATAAATAATTTATAAATTCAATCTATAACAAAAACTCATAAACTCATATCCCTAAAATAAAATAGAATCTATAAATTTATATCACTAGAATAGAAAACCTATAAAATTTATAAATTTAACCTGGAGCAAAGCCTCATAGATTTGTATCACTGGAAAGCATAAACTAGAGCCAAGACTCATCGATTTTGTATCGCTGAAGTGGAAAGCATAAATTTTTTAAATTTGTATCACTTAAGTGGAATGTATAAATAGGTAATAAATTTTTCAATAAATTTGGGAAAGAATTTAGGTTGAAAATAGTTTATTTTGTTAATTGATTAATTTATTGTAAAGTTGAGAGATAAGGTTTTTCTTTGAGTAACTTTTGAAGATAAAAACATCATCCTATAGGTGGCATTCTTGGTACAAATACTTAGGTGTCCATTGAACCAATATATCATAATAAAAATAGGTTTGTCAAATCCTTCTCGGTATCCCATGAATGTTTAATGATACATATCCTTCCCTTTGTCCACTTACTGACTTTTCATAGTGAAAATAGCATTCATTGAAACGAGGAATTTGTATAAAGGTGGCCATGTTATGTTTTGGATTCTTTGTATGCAGAGGGATTCTTGACCCTTCATAAAGGTGTCTCAATATCTAACCAATCTGCATTAATACTTATTATTTTTAGATTTTAATGAGTTAAATTAATGCAGGATGACATCATAATAATATTGGTATTTAATTTAATGAAATCATAATATTGATATTTAATTTAATATTGTATAGGGTAATGTTTTTAAAGAATAAAATTAATAGAGGGTACCAAATTGAGTACGATATAATAGATGATATCAAGAAATCTAAAAGTAAGAAAATTTTTTGTTGAGGATAATAATATCAAAATGGAAAACAAGTGTTAAAAAATTAAAATGGATTATTAATGGTGTGTGTTTTTTTTTATGATCTTTTTGCGATTTTTTTTTAATGGCTATTTTTATGGGGATCCACCCACTTCCTTTTTCATTATTGGTCTTAGATGTTGTTGTTGTTTTCAATGCTTTGCTGAAGTCTAGCCTAAAAGTGTAGAAATCTAAATCTGAGAAGCTTGTAAAGAAATTAGATAACATCCCTAAAGTACATGTTAATCTTGGTAAATCTAAAGTTGTGGCTATCGGTCTTGCAGATTGGGGTTTGGTAGGTCAATTCATGGGGATCTATCCAATCCCAAAGATCTTGAGACAATGGGTTGACAAAAACTAGAAGCCATTGGTAAAGGGCCAAATCAATTGTGCTTTCTATGGGAAAGCCTTTTTCACCTTTTTGTTCAAGAACAAGGAAGTCAAGATCTCATTTTCAAGAATGACCCATATTTTATGGGTGCCCAAGGTCTTTATTTGGATCGATGGACTTTGGATTCCAATCCAAATAATGATGTCCCCTCAACAGTTCTACTCTAGGGAAGGCTTCTACATGTGCCTCTTCATTACTTGGATAAGAATATTTTTCAAAATATTGGGAACACAGTGGGTAGATAAGGAAGATCCCCAGGATTCTGTGTATGCACGTGTGTGGATTTGCATTGAATTAGATCTAGAAAATGTTAATTTTTCCAATGTTATATGTTGTAACAATCACTTTAACAATTTCTTTGCACGATAGTAATCACATTTCCAATTAAATTTCAATCATCCAATAATAATAAGCAATGTAGATAGAACAATAAACAATATACATAATAAAAGACAACCAAGATGAATGAGACATGGAGATTTAGGTCAAAGACTAGGGAAAAGCCCCGCAAGATGGAAACCCCAACTAGATTCTTCTTCTATTAGATGTTCATCAAATGTTCAGTAGAGATACATAGTCCAAGTACATAAACAACCAGTCAAAAGTCAAAACCTTGACTTTCAAGTCAGCCAATCAATATCTAATCAAATATGAGAGAGAAAGTCAAATTTGGTCAAATCACCAGTCTACAATTTTTGGCCTTGTTCAAAGTCAAAGTCACCAACAGTCAACACAACCTTAACTAGTCTAAAAGTTAATGGTCAAATCATCTCCAAACAATTTGTTCAAAGTAGAGAAGAATTCGACCTTCCTTGCTTGGTCAAACTCCGCCAAAATAATCCAAGAAATATGCTCACAAATTTTGGTCAAATTCAAAGTCAACCTATGGAAACCCTAGCTTCAGATCTACAACCAACATTGGTTAAAGTGCCCAGAAAAATTTGGTCTTCCTCTCCCTAAATTTGGCCTTCCAAAACAAATCCAAAAACCAAGTCAAACCAAGTCAGTTCACCCAAAATCAACATTGGTCAAAGGTGCCAAAATAGAAAGTCAACACAGTCAATGAAAATGTTCTCTCTCCTTTGCACATGTGAACTTAGACCATGCAATTTCAGACCAAATTGAACCAAATGAAGAAGGATGGATGTGTGTGATGATGCCTCCGACTGATGCCAAGCTTAGTCTATTTATATCTAGTTTAGGAGGTCGAATTTCCTCTTCTAGGCTCACTCGTATTTTTGAAGGTGACTTGGACCTACATTAAAAATAATATATTCCCATGTGCAAATTTAATTTTTCCAAGGGCTAGTGGGGTATCCTTAGGGTTTTTTGGGATTTTCCAAGGAGGAAATTGCTCCCTCAACTGCCAATTTTCAACACTCCTTATCAGCTAGGGAGGTATTTCTGACTACATCATATGTCTCATCTCATCATGCTCATCTTTGAACCTCTCAGAACAATGTTCTCTCTATCTAAAGAATAAGAATCATCATAGGGGAGATCAATTTACCTCCAGGGTAAATATCTTCCAACCCTATATCGAGGACAATAGGGGAAATATGATTTTCTATAAATGACAATGATCTTCCAACCCCATGTCAAATCGGTTGATAGAAACTCCATACAGATAATAGGGGAGATATGATTTACCACTAGAGTAAATATTTGCTAACCCTACATCTTCGACAATTGAGGAGACCAGACTTATCAAAGGGTAAGGATCTTCCAACCCTATGTCAACCAACTTGATCCATAGTGATCAAGTGGTTTGCACACCATGCATCCCATACTTAGGGAGATCAATTTACCGGATGCATTTTCCATGGGTAAATATCTTCCAACCTAAGTCTCCTCATTCATCGGCCAAATGAGTGGCAATCCTAGCAAGCCCAACTTGTGGGTAGGATGCATACTACGGTATGTACTCTGCCAAGTCTCTGACTTGAATAGGGGAGACCAAACTTATAAAAAATGATAAGGATCTTCCAACTCTATAGCTCCAAAGGAGTAACCCACGTCCTCAGGAGCTCCCAGAGCTCAGTGTTCATAATCAGTTATGACCCATTCTTGGAAGGGTCACCTCCACCATCCCAAGTTGTTATTTGAAGACCAAGAACATCCCTTTCGACAAAGGCTTGGTGAGTGTGTCAACTATATTCTCATTAGTCGAAAATGTGATAGAGTCTTACAACTCCTCTCCGCACCATATCCCAAATATAGTGATATATGATCTCAATGTGCTTGGACCTGTCGTGGAACATGGAATTCTCTTAAAGTCAGATCCCACTCTTTTTTTCGTAGTATACCACAGTTGTATCTGATACCTACTCAAACAACTCTCCAAAGAGCTTCCTCAACCATATTGCCTCATAGCTAACCATGTTAGTAGTAATGTACTCAAATTTGGTTGTACTAATGGAAACAACCTTCTACTTCCTTCTTATCCAAGATATCATGGCATACCCTAAGCTAAAGAACACCTAGATGTGTGTTTCCTGTCAAAAAAAAATTTGGCCTAATTAGCATCAGTATATCCATGAAGTCTCATATCCACAGGAGTGTATCTCAATCCAATATTGACAGTACCATGTAAGTATCTCAACACATGCTTAGTAACAAACCAATGTGCATGTAGTGGAACCACCGTAAAATGACTCAAAGTGTTGACCACAAAACTATAGGTTTTGAACCCCGTACATAAATTACATGCATACGAATTCTAAAACACAGAAAAATAAACAATGCGAGAGCATAACACATAAAACACATATACACAGAGATTTTCCCCTGGATCCCAAAACCGAGACTACCAGTTTGATTTTTCATTATGTTCCTTTCATTGTTACAATACATATTTATACATGTCAAAGCATCCAATACTATGGATTGAAAACCATCGCGTCCAAAACCATGGACCGAAAACCATCGTGTCCAAAACCATGTGCGAAAATCATGCACAAAACCATAGGTAGGTCCGCCCAACCTAACATAAGGTCCAAAACCAAAATTTTCCAGGGCGGTGCCCCAAACCCCATAGAGTGGGGTTACCTGCACCCCTCAAACCCCTTGTGACCCCCCGGCTACACAATCGGTGTAATGAAGGGGGGCTCTGCTCCCCCTCTAATCCCCCGGTTAATTACGTGGGCTAGTTGTGGAAAGAATATAACACAACCCAACATTCTCCCACTTGTTGTTTTTTTTGGTTTATTATCATTTTGTGTTAAAATAATCATAATAAATATTATCAAATATTTTATATTTGAAATTTTTATATTTAATTTATTCATAATTGGTGAATCTGATTGAAGTTAAATTAAAACGAACATTATATATAGAGAGCTTTTAGAGTTTAATTGTTTCATTTCATAATTTGTGAATCCGATTGAAGCTAAATTGAAACAAACATTATATATAAAGAGTTTAGAGCTTAATTGTTTCATTCTTAAGCCATTTAATAATTTTATAATGATTTCTGAATTCAAGGTTTTGTGATTTATAATGAATTAAGAAAAATCTTTTGGTAGAAATCATTTACTTAATAATATTTGTTTTTAATATATTAAAAATTAATATCATTAATTTACATATTATTGTGAAATATAGCCATTACTTGAATTATAGTCTCTACATGTTCTCTCTATTTAAGTCTTTGTTTATGGTTTGCCTCTTATTTAATCTTAATAATAAACCACACTTATTGATTCAAAACGCCTCTACAAAAAAAATTCTTATATAATTTCTATAATTTTTTATTTATTATTTTTTATTTATAATAAATAAAATTATAAATTTAATCTACAACAAAAACTCATAAATTTATATCACTAGAATAGCAAACATATAAATTTATAAATTTAACTTAGAGCAAAGCCTCATAGATTTGTATCACTGGAAAGCATAAACTAGAGCAAAGACTTATCGATTTTGTATCACTGAAGTGGAAAGCATAAATTTTGTAAATTTGTAGCAATTAAGTGGAAAGTATAAATAGGTAATAAAATTTTCAATAAAGTTGAAAATAGTTTATTTTGTTAATTGATTAATTAATTGTAAAGTTGAGAGGTAAGGTGTTTCTGGAGTAACTTTTGAAGATAAAATACTTAGGTGTCCCTTCGTGAAATCCTCCCTATAATGTTACATAGGTTGTACATTGAACCAATATATCATAGTAAAAATAGCCTTGTCAAATCCTTCTCGGTATCCCATGAATGGTGAAAATAGCATTCATTGAATCGAGACATTTGTATAAAGGTGGCCATGTTATGTTTTGGATTCTTTGTATGCAGAGGGATTCTTTTCCCTTCATAAAGGTGTCTCAATATCTAACCAATCTGCATTAATACTTATTATTTTCTAGATTTTAATGAGTTAAATTAATGCAGGATGAAATCATAATATTGGTATTTAATATAATATAATATAATATTATATATTATTATATGTATGTATAGGGTAATGCTTTTAAAGAATAAAATTAATAAAGGTTATCAAAGTGATACAATATAATAGATGATATCAAGATATCTAAAATGAAGAATTTTTTTGTTGAGGATAATAATAACAAATTGGAAAACATGTTTTAAAAAATTAAAATGGATTATTATTGGTATGTGTCTTTTTTTTTCATGAATTTTTTTGCAATTTCTTTTTATTGGCTACTTTTGTGGGGATTCACCCACTTCCTCTTTCATTGTTGGTTTTATATGTTGTTGTTTTCAATGCTCTGGTGAAGTCTAGCCTAAAAGTGTAGAAATCTAAATCTAAGAAGTTTGTAAAGAACTTAGATAACATCCCTAAAGTACATGTTAATCTTGGCAAATCTAAAGTTGTGGCTATCAATCTTGCAGATCGGGGTTTGGTAGGTCAATTCATGGGGATCTATCCATTCCCAAAGATCTTGAGACTATGGGTTGACAAAAGCTAGAAGTCATTGGTAAAGGGCCAAATTAACTATGCTTTCTGTGGGAAAGCATTTTTCACCTTTTTTTCGAGAACAAGGAAGTCAAGATCTCATTTTCAAGAATGACCCATATTTCATGGGTGCCCAGGGTATTTATTTGGATCGACGGACTTTAGATTCCAATCCAAATAATGATGTTCCCTCAATAGTTCTAGTCTGGGTAAGGCTTCTACACATGCCTCTTCAATACTTGGATGAGGATATTTTTCAAAATATTGGGAACACATTGGGTAGATATATTCCTAAGGAAGACCCCCAAGATTCTGTGTATGCACGTGTGTGGATTTGCATTGAATTAGATCTAGAAAATGTTAATTTTTATGATATTCTATGTTGTAACAATCACTTTAACAATTTCTTCGCACAGTAGTAATCACTTTTCCAATTAAATTTCAATCATCCAACAGTAATAAGTAATTGTAGATAGAACAATAAACAATATGCATAATAAAAGACAACCAATATCAATGATACAAATATTTAGGTCAAAGACCAAGGAAAATCCCCACAAGGGGGGGAACCCAACTAGATTCTTCTTCTATTAGATGTTCATCAAATGTTTAGTAGAGATACAAAGTCCAAGTACATAAACAACTAGTCAAAAGTCAAAACCTTGACTTTCAAGTCAACCAATCCAATATCTAATCAAATATGAGAGAGAAAGTCAAATCTGGTCAAAGCACCAGTCTATAATTTTTGGCCCTGTTTAAATTCAAAGTAACCAATAGTCAACCGAACCCTAACTAGTCTAAAAGTCAATGGTCAAATCAACTCTAAACAATTTGTTCAAAGTAGCAAAGAATTCAACCTTCCTTGCTTGGTCAAACCCATTCAAAATAATCCAAGAAATATGCCCACAGATTTTGGTCAAAGTCAAAGTCAACCTATGGAAACCCTAGCTTCAGATCTACAACCAACATTGGCCAAAGAGCCTAGAAAAATTTGGTCTTCCTCTCCGTAAATTTGGCCTTCCAAAACAAATCTAAAAACCAATTCAAACCAATTCAATTCACCCAAAGTCAACATTGGTCAAAGGTACCAAAATAGAAAGTCAACATAGTCAATGAAAATGTCCTCTCTCTCCTTTGCATGTGTGAACTCAGATTATCCAATTTCATACCAAATTGAACCAAATGAAGAAGGATGGATGTGTGTGATGATGCCTCCAAGTGATGCCAAGCTTAGCCTATTTATATCTAGTTTAGGAGGTTGAATTTCCTCTTCTAGGCTCACTCGTATTTTTGAAGGTGACTTGGACCCGCATTAAAAATAATATATTCCCAGGTGAAAATTTAATTTTTCCAAGGGCTAGTGGCGTATCCTTACGGTTTGTTGGGATTCTCCAAGGAGGAAATTTCTCCCTCAACTGCCAATTTTCAACACTCCCTCTCAGCTAGGGAGGAATTTCCGACTACATCATATGTCTCATCTCATCATGCTCATCTTTGCTCCTCTTAGAAAAATGATTTCTTTATATAAAGAATAAGAATCATCATAGGGGGATCAATTTACCTCTAGGGTAAATATCTTCCAACCCTATATCTAGGACAATAGGGGAGATATGATTTGCCTGTTGGGTGTGGAGCTTGGTTATCTTCTTCATTTAGAGGTATCGCCTCATTGGACCCCATTTCTTAATGTGGCGGAAACCTGCCCATAAATGTGCACCACTAGGGGGTCTAGGGGGGCTGACGATGATTATTTGGAGCCCCCCCTGGTGCAGGATTGGGGGTAGCGCCCCCGAAACTAAAAATAGATGTAAAATTTCCTTGTAAAATGTTGTAATGTCATAGTCAATCTGGGTCGTTCATTAGGCGAAAATATGATGGTAGAAGTTATATTTAATTTAGGTATTCTTTTCCTAGAAGGCAACCCCTCGCAATATATGAGGGAATTTTATTGCATCTATGTAGATCTTTATTCTGAGCGAGAAGAGAGATGATATTGTGTGAGAGTGAAAAGGGAATTACAACAGATCTGTTGCAGGTTGTATCTCTTCATTTTGCTAGATAATATAAAAGGAAGGACTGGTTGTTTCTCTGTGGACGTAGCCCAAGATTGGGTGAACCACATATATCTGTATCTCTCTTGTTGTATGCGTTTTCTGTGTTTATATTTATGCAATATACTTTATGTGTTCCATTGCTCTATAATATATAATTTTCTAACATTGCCATAAATGACAATGATCTTCCAACCCCATCACTAATTGGTTGATCGACACTCCATACAGATAATAGGGGAGATATGATTTACCACTAGGGTAAATATTTGCTATCCCTATATCTTCAACAATTAAGGAGACCAGACTTATCAAAGGATAAGGATCTTCCAACCATATTTCACCCAACTTGATCCATAGTGATAAAGTGGTTTGCAAACCATGCATCCTAGACTTAGGGAGATCAATTTACCGGATGCATTTTCCATGGGTAAAGATCTTCCAACCTAAGTCTCCTCACTCATTGTCCAAATGAGTGGAAATCCTAGCAAGCCGAACTTGTGGGTAGGATGCCTACTAGGGTATGTACTCTGCCAAGTCTCTGACTTGACTAGGGGAGACCAAACTTATAAAAAATGATAAGGATCTTCCAACTCTATAGCTCCAAAGGAGTACCCCACATCCTTGGGAGCTCCTAAAGCTCAGTGTTTGTAATCAATTATGACCCCTTCTTGGAAGGGTCACCTCCACTAGCCCAAGTTGTTATCTAAAGACCAAGAACTTCCCTTTCAACAAAGGCTTGGTGAGTATGTCAACTATCTGCTCATTAGTCGAAAATGTGATAGAGTCTTACAACTCCTCTTCACACCATATCCCAAATATAGTGATAAATGATCTCAATGTGCTTGGACCTGTCGTGGAACATGGGATTCTCTGAAAGTCAGATCCCACTCTTTGTCACAGTATACCGTAGTTGTATCCGATACTTGCTTAAACAACTCTCCAAAGAGCTTCCTCAACCATATTGCCTCATAGCTAGCCATGCTAGTAGTAATGTACTCAACTTTGGTTGTACTAATGGAAACAACCTTCTATTTCCTTCTCATCCAAGGCATCATGGCATACCCTAGGCTAAAACAACACCTAGATGTGCGTTTCCTGTCAACAAAATTTCAGGCCTAATTAGCATCAGTATATCCATGACGTCTCATGTCCACAGGAGTGTATCTCAATCCAATATTAACAGTACCATGTAGGTATCTCAACACATGCTTAGCAACAAATCAATGTGCCTGTAGTGGCACCACCATAAAATGACTCAAAGTGTTGACCACAAAACATATGTTTGGTTTAGTGTTCACCAAGAACATCAGTGCCCCAATCAACTGTTGGTAATCAAAAGGATTTTCCAAATCATGTATTGCAGCTTAACCCCATAAATTCTTAAAATTCATCTCCATCGGTGTGTCCATGGACTTTCATTTCACCATTCCAAATCTCTCCAGCAACTTGACAACATATTTCTCTTGAGAAACAAAAAAATCACCGTGTCCCTGCCACACCTCTAAGCCTACGAACTAGTGTATCAAACTAAGCTCCTTCATCTCAAACTCGGAGGCTAGCTCCCTGTTACACTGGAGAACAAGATGCTCTCCATCTATCAAGAATAGATCATCAACATATGATACCAAAATCAGGGGCATACCTTGAATGACTTTGAAGTATAGTTTCATATCAACCTTACTTCTTGTTAATCCAATAATTATCAAATAGCTATCAATGCAAGCATACCAAGCCCTGGGGGCTTCCTTCAATCCATAAAGCACTTTCTTAAGCCTGCACACATGAATCTTTCTATCATTCTCTTAAAATCCCTAAGGTTGTTCCAAGTATAGTTCTTCCTTGAGCATGCCATATAAAAATGCAATCTTGACACCCATTTGGTGAAGTGTCCATCCCTGGTTAGCTGTAATAGAAACGATAGATTAGATGGTAGTATATCAAGCAAAGAGTGAAAAAATATCATCACGGTCCTCTCCCTCTTTCTGGGAGAAACCTCTAGCCACAAATCTCACCTTATACTTCTCAATACTTCCATTTGCACCATGCTTTTTTTTTTATATCCATTTAAAAGTCACAACATACTTTCCTTTAGGTTTAGGAACCACCTCCCACACATTTTTCTTCATGATGGACTCATATTCTTTGACCATAACATCCTTCCACACTTTTTCTTTCACTTATTCCCAAAAAATGCATGGTTCAACCTGTATAATTTTGTTCATAGCTACAACATGTCAGTGGTATTGGCATGGCTTCTTCCCTAAAAGTTCCTCTTGTAGCAACATGTCTCTCAACATCTTGTAAAATGTCAGAAAGCCATAATGATTTCTTCCTAGCAGGAGGATCACACGAAGGGGGTTCCAAGGGGTCCTTGGCTTCAATAGGATCATAAACAAGATCAAACTCTAGATCAGGCATAGGAGACACTTCTTGTTCATTTACGATATCATCCCTTCTTCCAACATTGGCAGGGGGAGGAGTGTCCCTTGCTTTCTCAACAAAAACATCTTCATCAAATGTTACATCCCTGCTAAACTCTACATTCCTTTGACTAGGTACATATATTCTATAAGCTTTAGAATTTTCACAATAACCAACAAAGGTACCTTTCTTTCTTAAAGGTTCCAACATGGTCCTCTTCTCCTTTGGCACATGAAAGTAGATAGGTCGAAAAAATATCCTCAAATTTCCAACCTCGGGCTTTACACCTTTGAAAGCTTCTTTGGGAGTCTTGTCACCTAAGGCTTGATGAGGAGTCCTCTTTGAACATAAACAATAGTGTTAGAAACTTCTCCCCATAGAAACTTTTGCAACTTTTGATCATGCAACATATATTTGGTTGCTTCCATGATAGTCCTATTCTTCCTTTCAGCTACACCATTTTGTTTGGGGTTGTAAGGTACTATGGTCTCCTTCTTTATTCCTATTTTCTTACAAAAGTAAATGAATTAATTTGAAGTAAATTCTCCTCCATTTTCAAACCTAAAGATTTTGATCTTTTTCCCTGTTTTATTTTCCACCGGTGTCTTTAAGTCCTTGCGTTCGAAGAAGAAAATCCATATTTTGAGGGAGAAGTCATCCACAAAGATTATATAGTAAAAATGACCACAAGAGAAGTCATTGACATGGGTCCACATAGATCAGAATGTATTAGTTGAAGTATTTCATTGGTCCTTCTTCTACTTGAAGGGAATGGTCACTTCACCTTCTTCCACTTGCACATCCTTGACAAACTCCAACATGGTTTACTCGGACCTCAAGCATTTCTTTCTCACCTTAAGCAAGACTTCATAGTGAAGGTGATTTAATCTCTAGTGCCACAACTCACATTGATGTGAAGCATCATGAACTAGGGCTCATATCCACAAACTTTATATAGGCTTTCATTTCTAGTCCCAAGTGTTAAGATATCTCTCATGCTAGTTCTCCTTGGCCAAGAAAGGGCATTCCCATTAATTAATGCAACCTTAAAACCCTTGGATTCCATGGAATAAATTGAGACAAGATTCTTCTTCAATACCAACACATATAAGACATAATGTAGATGTAGGATTTGACCATAATTCAAATGAAAAGAAACAAATCCAAACCCCTTCACATGATAGGTAGAATTGTCCCAAAGAATTATCTTCAAATCAGATTCCCTCTCAACCAAGTTTGATAGGACTTCTCTATAGCTATTGAAATGTCTAGAAGCCCCACTATCTATCAACCAACTATAAAAATATTCCGAAGGAGAGGAACTAGAAAGAGCGCAAACAAGAGAGTATTTAGATTGAGTTTCAGCTGCATTATTATCATATATTCAATTCATTGATCTCTTTGGAGGACGATGAGTCTCTTCTCAGGGAGGGGGATCTTCCTCTCTTCATTCTCTGATTATTCTTCTTTCTTCTAGACACTCTTGAGCATAGTGACCATGCTTGTGAGAATTGTAGCACTAGATGTTGGATAAGTCCTTGTTGAATCCTTTGTTGTTGTTATTGAATCCTTGATTGTTATTCTTGGAGATTTGACATTTCTTTCTTGACTTCCAATATGATGGATTTCCTTTCTCTTTATTCTTCTTGGATTGAAAAACAAATGCAGTGGGTTCTCCTTCTTCATGATTTTGAATTCTTCCTCTAGATATGATCTTAGTCTCCTCTCGAGTGCACTTTCCCAATAGCTCATCAAATGAGGGAAACCTATCACTGTTGTTAATGGTTGTAATAAATGTATCCAAAATCATAAGAAGACCTCAAAGGATGATGAACACCAACTCTCTATCAGATACAATCTCTTTGACAATTAAAAGTTGACCCTTGAGTTGGTATATGTTCATGAAGTATGTTGGAATGGTCTTTCTCTTTTTCATTTTGATGTCCTTGAGTTGATTCTTGAAAGAAAGAGTTTTGTTTAAGTTGTTGATTGCATACATCCCAACTAACTTATCATACATTTCCTTAGACTCATTTAACTATGAAACATAAGGAATCAAATGATCTCTTAAAGAAGCAATAATAATTTTGTTAACTTTGATCTCACATTTCTTATACTTGGACTTGATAATAACAGAAGAACTCTTTGGAGGTTTAGGTACCTTGTCTTCAACCTATTCCATGACATCATTTTATTCCAAATTAAAATTCATCCTGGCCCTCCATGGTGCAAAATTTGATGAGTCATTCAAATTCCCTTCAAGGTTGGAGTATGAGTTAGACATCTTGACCAAGTCAACTAAACTTCAACAAAAACTAGGATCTTTTTAAAGGGGTTATTTCTCTTGTCTCCTTGGGATTGTCTTCACCTCAACTCTAATACCATGATAGTTTTTCCAATGTTCCATGCTGTAACAATCATTTTAACAATTTATTCTCATATTAGCAATCACTTTTCCAATTAAATTTCAATCACCCAATAAAAATAAGCAACTGTAGATAGAACAATAAACAATATGCACAATAAAAGACAACCATAATCAATGAGACATAGAGATGTAGGTAAAAGATTAGGGAAAATCATCATGAAGGGGAAACCCAACTAGATTCTTATTTTATTAGATGTTCCTCAAATGTGCAACAGAGATACGTAGTCCAAGTACATCAACAACCAGTCAAAGGTAAAAGCCTTGACCTTCAAGTTAACTATTCCAATATCCAATCAAATATGAGAAATAAAGTCAAATTTCGTCAAAGCATAAGTCTGCAATTTTCGGCTCTGTTCAAATTCAAATTCAACAACAACCAACACAACTCTGACCGATCCAAAAGTCAATGATAAAATCATCTCCAAATAGTTCATCTAAATTAGTAAAGAATTCGACTTTCCTTGCCTTGTTAAACCCAATCAAAACAATCCAAGAAATTTGCCCACAAATTTTTGTCAGATTCAAAGTCAAACTATAGAAACCCTAGCTTTAGATCTATGATCAACATTGATCAAAGTGCCTAGAAAAATTTTGTCTTCCTCTCCCTAAATTTTGTCTTCCTTTCTCTGAATCTGGTCTTCCAAAACAGATCTAAAATGAACACAAACCAAGTAAATTCACTCAAAGTCAATGCCTGTCAAAGGTGCCAAAACAAAAATTCAACATAATCAATAAAAATGTCATATCTCTCCTTCATATGTGTGAACTCAAATCCTGCAATTTCAGACCAGATTGAACTAAATTAAGAAGGATGAATATGTGTGATGATGCCTCCAAGTGATGCCAAGCTTTGTTTATTTATATGTGGTTTAGGAGATCGAGTTTCCCATGTGAAAATTTAATTTTTCCAAGGGTTAGTGGGGTGTCGTTAAGGTTTGTTGGGATTCTCCAAGGAGGGAATTGCTCCCTTAGCTACCATTATTCAACAAAAAAGGGCCTCCTTGAGATAAATCAACTTATATTGGACAAATGGGCATTCATTCAATTAATATACTATGATCATGTTTCATTCAAGTGCAAGCATTGTCATGAGCATAGGCATTTTTCTAGAAATTTTCTCAAGACTGAAGAAGCCCATAAACAATAGGAAGAAGGAGGTCAATGAAAAACTCAAAACAGAAAGAAAGAGACAAATCATCAAAAGAATTAAAGAGCTCAGTGTGTGTCCCCAAGAGGCCCTCACTCCCTGCTTATGAAGGAACATGCAAATCAGGGTTCGAATTCTTGTGCTAGAGAAAGGGTGTCTCAAGACAAGAATTAGTGCACATCATTAGAAAATGAACTGGAAGAAGGAGAAAGCCAAAATATTGAAGCAACTAGGCAAATCCAAGGAGGAAAAGGTTAAATCAATTGCCTGGCTATTTAGAAAATGTTGGAGTTGGAAGACATCCTCATGCAACAAGTTCTAATGGAAGTAGAGAAATCAGAAGAGGAGGAAATTGAATCACCAAAAGTAGGAAAATATCAGCCAAATTTCTTTGATTAAGCAGATGATATGTTTAACAACGAGATGGAAAGAGGATTCGATCATCCCAAATCTAGAAGGAATGTGGGAAAAAAACAAATTAGGAGCTTAGATCAATACATACATAAAGGGACTAAGAGAAAAGAACCCAAATGGTGATCAATGGGCCAACCTTCAAATTCACTAGGAATCAATGAAAACCTAGCTTTGCAAGCCCCCAACCAAGCATGGGCTCTAGAACAACAAGTAAATAAATGAATATCATCTCCTGGAACTATAAGGGGATGAGGAGTGAGAAAAGGGAAGCATAAATCAAAAGTCTTATCATATTAGAGAAACCATGTATTACCCTTCTTTAGGAGAGAAAGAAGGGGTAGCGAGAAGCTTTGGCAAAAAGATAAACAATTTGGAAAGGTAGAAATGTGGCTATTAGTTCAAGAGATGCGTCGGGAATAGTTTGTGTTTTGTCATGGATTCATCCATTTTTCAATTTCTTCATCAGGAAAAGAGGGCCTCATTGGATCATCACTAGATTGACTGAGCTTCCAATGGGGAAGATTTGCAATATTGCAAATGTTTACATGCCTAATGCATACTATGAAAAGGTTGAATTTTGGGATTCTTTGGTAGGGAAGAAGGACGAACTTCTAAACACAAATAGTATTTTAGGAGGAGATTTAAATGTCACAATCTATCAGTGGCAAAAAAAAAAAGGCAATATCACTAGTATGTATGGGCAAAAAATATGATGCCATACTTTGACAACTCAATTGAAATATTGGATTCTACTTGCATTTTTGTATTAAAAAAAGTTGCCTTTTGTTGGATTTCCGACATACACAATTACCATCATATATTTGATAGTGCATTAGTTGGATATCTAATGTTAATTGTATTCGTTGAATATCCAATGTTTAACCGGGTCAATCATTTATCTATCATAATACCAACGTTGACGAAGTCGATATTTTGTCCCGTTGGACAACACACACACACACACACACACACATAAGGCTATTTTTTAGTCATAATATTTTTTTTTTTTTTTATTAATTGCATTACAAATAGTTAAACACTATTGCGATTGATTTTTAAAGATAATAATCACTAAAATTTTGGGAATGAAAAATGTCACATAACATTCCTCCAAAATGACAAGGAGATGTGAGATCTGCATTGGAGGCTTTGGATGATCTAAAATGTTATTTCCCTTGTAAATAATGCAAGGGCTATAAAAGGAGGAGGATTTTAATAAAAATAGATAAATTACATCATAGAGAGTATGGACACCTTGAAGGCAGACATGAGTATCATCCCTTGGTAAGTTATTCATTATATGTCTTTAGATTGTAGATTTTTTTTTATAAACGTTTATATGTTAAATGTAGAAGTAAAATAATGTAGTGCTTCTTTTTATGGAGATATTCTATGTACACAAAATTGAGAGTAAGTTAAGAGGAAGTAAACATAAGAAATAGATTTTAATTAGGGTTTAGGGGTTAATATTTTAGTGGTTTAATGGTTAATAAGGCCAAATTAGAACTTAGTGGTTAAGGGGATAGGGGTTAATAGGTTGGGATTTAAGGTAGGTTTAGGGGGTTGAGGGTTGTTGAAAAATGTAGCAAGAAAGTCTCAATTTGATTTTTCCTTGGTCAAATTGAGAAAATTCTAATTTCCACATCAAAAAACAACTTGGAGGCAATTAACTTGTGTGGCATGGCTCTTGTCACTCAGTTAGCTCAGTAAATTTGATTTAGAGGGCTTGGAGATCAATTAAGCATGTGTGATTGCTAATTTGTAGCAATCAAGGTCAGTTATTTTCAGTTGTATCCAGTTAAACTAGTTGTGATTGTTGATGGAACTAGTGGAAGGTCAGTTGTGTAGTGGGACAACATTCTAACTCATTGATCATTTAGTTAACTAATCAATCAACCAAAAATAGCTAGTGCATGTAGAAAAATCGAGTTTCCCAGCTGTGGTGGAGATTCCAAGGTAGTGTAACATCAGTTGTAGACTAGTCTTGAGTGTACAAGTGTTGCATGCAACCAGATGATCAACCTTGGGAATTGCACAATCAATTCGAGGAAAATTCCTAAATAATAGGGGTGTAATTCTTTAGGAATTGCACAAGGAAATAGGGGTTCACACTAAGGTAGAAATTGACTAAGCCTGAGTCAAAGCTTCTCATTGAGTAGAGAGATAGGTTATTCACTTGCAGGTTGAGCTCAGAGCAAGCTAGAAATTGTAATACAGACTTTATTCATCTGACTAATGCAAGCAATATTAAGGGGTTTTTAACACACTAGTATAAAATGAGAAATTAGTGACTAGGTGACTAAAAAATTTAGTCAGCACAACTTTTCCAAGTGAAATACTACCAAAAATGAGCAATCTTAAGTGACCAAAATAAAAACGACTAACATAAATCACTAATTTAGTTGCGGGTTAAAATATGTGACTAGCTAATAAGTAATACAACTAAAAATGGCTAACATGAATGACTAATTTAGTCTAAGAACAAAAATACAACTACCTAACAAGTACTACAATAATATGAACCAGTTTTTTATGTTAGTAATCTTAATTGTGTCAAGCAATCTAAACTTACAAGTGATAGGGGATTGAAAAGCTGTTAAAGATTGGTTGAAAGGTTATCCTTCCTTAAACACTTCTTCATCCTAACATGGTGTATAGGTGAGATAAATTTTCATTATTTATCTCTAATTAATTGTAATTTAAAAACATATATTTTTTTTATATAAAATTTATTTTATGTATTTTTTTTTAAAATCCATTCATAAATCTAATTGGATCTAGTTCAATTTGAAATTAATTTTGAACTAAATTTAATTTTTAATTCCTATAATACAAATAAAGCTAGTTTAATTATATTATCTACCCTTAGATTCCCTCCTAACCTAGATCTTCAGCACTAAGAGGGATCCAATTCTCCGGGTGTTGCAAACCTTTTTTTCTGTGCAAAAATTTAGGAAATGTTTGCACCTCGGAGATTGGATCACTCTCTGCACTTTTATATTATAGGTTAATTATGGATCTAGGTTGTTTATATAATACTATATTAAATCTTATTTGTATTTGTGTCTCTTTTTATTCCCCTCTCTCTATCTCACCCCCCAAACATACACAGACTCTCTCTCCCTCTCTTCCCCTTCTCTGTCTATCTCTCTCTTCCCCTTCTCTCCCTCTCTATCTATATCCTTCTCTCTATTCCCTTCTGCTCCCCTCTCTCCCTCACTCTCTCTACATGACTCCCTTGTCACCCCCTCTCTCTCTCCACCTTTCTCCCTCTATGTTTTTCTTGTTCACTCCCTCTCTTGCCCCCTCCAATTCCATCTCTCTCTCCTCATCTCTATGTTCCTTCCTCTCTACCCCTTACCTCCCACCTCCCTCTATCTCTTCCCCCCAAATCACTATCCCTCTCTCTCTCTCTCTTTCGTCCAACTCTATCACTATCTCCCCCCTCCTTGTCCTTATCCATCTCTATGTCTCTATCTCTCTCCCTTCCCCTTCTCTCCCTATCCATATTCTCCCCTCTTCTTTCTCTTCCCTCCTCTCCTCTCTCTATCTATCCCTTCTCACTCCTCTCTCTCTCCACCTCTATCTCTCTATGTCTTTTTTCTTTCCTCCCTCTCTCTCCCACTCCAACTCCATCTCTCCCTCTCTACTCTTTCTTCCTTCCTCTGGCTCCCTCTCTCCCCCCATCACTCTCTCTTTCTCTCTCTCTACCCCCCAACTTTTTCACTATCTCCCTCCCTCTCGCCGCCCCCTCCACAATTCTCACTTAAATTTGATCACCTTGTATTGTGTTTAAGAAATTATCTAAATTAAAAATCTTAATTGGTTGTAAAATATTAAACCTATATTTTGGATCAATCATGTCAAAGAAAATAAAATAATGAAAAACTTTAAAAAATCATGCACTATATTTAATCTATTATAATTAGTCAATTTTCTTTCTCTCATCCCTTAGATCCTTAGCTAAGATGGATTTGGTTCTTTATATATATATAAAGTGGGGGTGAATATCCATGGTTAACAATCTTGTCATATTGTTATAAAGTATTTTGATTGTGAAATAATTTATGTTTTTTTGGCATGTGGTATTGATAATCCATGGCATTAACCCATTGTATTGTAACAAAGGCTATTTTTTACAAGTTAATAATATCTACCGTAATGTTGGGGTGAATATCCACGATTAAGAATCTTGTCATATTGTAATAAAATAATTTGGTTGTGAAATAAGTTATGGTTTTTAGACTTGTAGTATTGATAAGCCATGGTATTGTAATAAATCCTATTCACAAGTTAATAACAAAATCAAAATATAGCAAATTGATTTTTATTATTTTTATTAATTTAACTTTTTATTATTATTTGAGGCCATATTTAAATGTTTACACTCATCCCATATCATCTTTTAACTTATTCTTCTTCTTTTTTAATCTAGAAAAATCACAAATTCTTATAAAAATAAATAATTTAACCTAATTGCAATTTATATATTTTATATTATATTATAAATATTTCTTTTATTTTTTTCATCATAAATATTTCTTTTCTTTTTTCATTTCAAGTTTAGCACTAGGTTCAAATAAAATATTCACAGATTAGAACATCACATTGTTTTCTCGGCCTGGAAATGCGAGAAGAAGGAAGACCATCAACGTGATCTATGGATTTCATGGGATTATGGGATTCGAATCCCAGATGGAGTCTGCATGGGAAACACCTTAGGAGAGCATCAACGATTACATGGAGGAAGGGCAAGGTCATTGGGCATGGAGATTTTGGCCATTTGTGCACTCTGGAGAATTCTTCCTTTTTTCTAAAGATTATTTTTGTTCTTATGGGTAAACAATTTCAAGGGTTTATATGATCAAAGCATAAATTTCATCTAGAGTTGAGGGTTTAATAGTTATGATAATGCAGATCTTGATTGCGGCCAACAATTCATCAAAAGAAAATGCACAAGTAAGCATTTTTCATGTCCTTATTGTACAAAGGGTATAATCATTATGATAATGCAGATCTTGATTGCGGCCAACAATTCATCAAAAGACAACGAACAAGTAAGCATTTTGCATGTCCTTATTGTACAGATCAGTTCGTTCCTCCCTAACTTTTCTAGGGTCAAAATGCATCGAATTTTATTTTTTCTTTTCACCTTTTTTTTTAGTGGTTGATTGTTTGTGTAATGGACTCTACCATGCCCAAATTCAAAGGGCTCAAGTAATGCAAGCAAATTTTCTGGTAGGATGCAAATACTAGACCTTCCTCAAACTTTGTTACATGAAATTACAATTTCTTGTAATCATGAACATAAAATATTTTATGTTTCATCCTTAGATTCTGATCTCAATGCCTACATTTTTAAACCATGTTACTATATTTTAATTAGAATATACTTAGATCCATTAAACCTTACAAATCTCCAAATCTTAGGTTAATTTCAGCTAAAAATAAGGAATGTGGATGGCTTTTGCAATTTAGACTCAATGCTTACAGACAATGATTAAAAATGGAAGAACCCAAATGGTTTGATAAATTTTACCCACCAATCAAATTCCAATACCTTTGCTATTATTCTGAACCTAAACAGGGAGAGTAGAAGAAGAAGAGGATCCTAGATGAGGTGGACCCTGACCTGCTTGATACTTTTCAAAATTTGGGCATGCCCTTGACTAGAAGAAGAGATTGACCAACGTTGTTGTAGATGTTGTTTTTGACAGTATTTTCATTGCTACCATGCATAGGTAGAATCTATAGGTATTGAGGCTATGTTTTGTTTGTTATAAGAGGTAATTTTGAAGTATCTTGATCTAGTTAGGAAGTAGCTTGGAAGGGTTGTTCCTCCTATTGATAACTATTATGTTACATTGTAAAAGAAAAAATTAGTGATAGATCCTTCTATTAAATCCCCAATCACATTTTGTCACCCATGGAAATATCCACTTATTTGAGGATGAATGAGATGGAGACCAGACAGTTTGAGATTACTCTTATTATTATAGATGAGAGGAGTTCTATGAGGTGAGAGGAGTTATGTGACATATATTGAAGGATGCATTGCACCTTTTTATGACACCAATCCTCTCCATGCCACAGGAATGGATCTCTGTTGCACAGAGGGAGTAACGATAAAGTATTCCACTGTAAAGAATTGGTATGTCGGGGATGAGGAATGCAGTCGTGGGATTTATAATTTTATTACGAAAAGAGGTTTGTGCGATGAAGACAAAGCAAGGATTTTGTGGACTTGAGTAGAGATTGGTTTGACAATCACCTGGAAATACTCAAGCATTGTTTTGAAAGGCGATGATGCAATTGGAGAGTTCTATTCTGTTGCCTTGAAAAATAACTATCAATAGGGGGGACAAAGATGATCCATATAGGGAATAATTGCAGGAGTAGGATTGTTTCTAAAATTATATCTATATGCAAGCCAAGAAAATACTATAGAGGATTAGTGCACATGCAATCAAATTCTCATAATGCAAGGAATTTTTCACAGTGTGATTAGATGCCCATTGATGACTAGGTAGTTGAAAGTACTTATCTTTACATTCAGGTACAATTTGAGTTTCATTCTAAAGTCTCTAATTTCATTTATTGATATTCCCTTCTTGTGTGTCTCTCTTAATTTCATTGTGGTAGGATTAGAATGGGTTAAAAAATCAAGCATATCATTGAGTAAAATAGACACCCGCATGTCACTACATGTCATTATGCATACTCTCTATTTTTTTATACAATTAGAAGTGAGCAATATAATGTGTGCACAACTAAAAAACTTAGCAGGCATGATGAATCTAGTCTTAGAATGGAAATCGAAACCAAGAATCATAAAATATCAATAAATTTGTGACACAGAGTAAAAATCACAATAAAATATTCTATGCCAACATTGCCTATTTAGTGCAAGATACTACTAATATTTCATAACTTTTAGAGATGGTGGATGGCACAAAGATGCCCTCAAGCAAGTTACTGACTTGAAGATAAGATGGTCAGTGCAACTATTTACTTTAAATGGGCTAAATTTAGGTATTTAGAACAAGTTTGAAAATCACTAGAAACACCACCCCCACATCATTTTATTTCTAGTTGTACAATATAATATTGAATAAAATTATGAGAAATTCCATTTAAATTGACCATACATGAAATAAAAAATAAGGTTAATGCTTTTAAAAGCTATATCCATCATTAAATATAAGATATGACAAGGATGACTTATAATTTTAAAGGCTATATCCATCACCAACTATAAGATAAGAGTTAATGAGATGAGAAAATGTTTGTCTTGATATAACACGTAAACGTCATATTACTTATAAATCATGCATATTGTATCTTATTGTGCATATGTTAATTGTATAACTTCAATCTAGGTAATTTTTTACATTTAAATTGTCAAATATTTAGAAGTTACATTACATTAGCTTAAATCAACACACAAATAAAATATCATAAATATGGTAAGGGAATGAGTAAGTATTTTCACACTGGTTTAAAATTTCCCCTTAGTTGGTGAAGAACCATTTCAATGCTATTTTTGGTGGAGTATTAAGTTATTAAAAAAAAATAAAAAAAAAATGTGAGTCTCTTAAATGACTGAAAAAGGATATTTAGAATGTTATATAGAAGTTACATTTCTAGCTATATCTACCATGACATAACTATAATATTCCAACTCCATTTTTTTATATAGAAGTTACATTTCAAGTAGCTGTAGAAGTTACATTTATGTGTTTTAGATAGAAGTTACATTTTACATAGCTATATCTACCCTGACATAACTATAATATTCCAACTCCATTTTTTCACACTTTTCAACTTTTTAAATATTTGTCTATTTTAGTGTGATTATGAAATTAAATAGTTGATATTGTTTAAGACATCTCCTATTTGCAACATTTTGAATTCTTGAGTGGGATCTTGCGTAGGTTTTTGTTACTACCATATATCGTGTTTTAAGTAGATGGTGTTTTATAACTCACCCAAGAGACTTTAGGAGCAACCTTGAATTGCATGCTTGTTTCCATTATACATCTAATATTTGCAACCTTTTCCATGTGAAGAACCCAATAGCTCGTGTTGAACATGAAGTGAGTACCTCAAAAATTGGGGAATGTCAATTATTATATTTCTAGAGGGGGATAGATCCATAGAAGGCAACAATAGCTACCATAAATGGCTTTTGTCGGGTTGTATTTAATGAAATCCCACTAGAATTTGCTACTAAAGTAAATCAATTGATGAATTTGAAGCTTGAAGGTAGTGTTGAATAGGTTTTTCAATTCTCTATAACACTATCTATCTACATGGTTCTAATGCCATGACATGGTGTCTCAATAATACTATTGTCTAGTGTGGGTGCTAGATGTAGATAGCTTTCTCATGTTCTACAGATAAATCGTATCATTATAATCTTAGAATGTGTTCAAATTTTGTCTCAGATGAGGAAATATGTATGTACTCTTGAATTTATTATGTTGTAATAAGATCAAGAATAAAGTTATCATTACAAATAATTTGGATCTACCATGTAAGTTTACTTTACTACATGAAATTCTTGATTTGTTAGATCCCAACTAGCTAGGGTTGAATTTATTTTTATTGTAATGAGATTAAGAATAAAGTTGTCATTTTAATCACTAAAATCTACCACGTAAGGTTAATTCACTACATGAAATTGTTTATTTTTTAGAGCCCAACTTATTATGATTATGAAGAGTCCTTTTTCATGACAATATTTATGAATTCTCTATGCTTACTCAAATAATTACATATTATAGAAAGGGGGGAAATAAATGAGAAGGAGCTGAATGGTTTTTGTTTTAAAATGTTTGGAGGGAGTATACAATCATTTTTAGTTTTGTTCAAATATTTTCGAGCACCCACTAAAGTGCTTCATTTTCCTCCTAGTTAATTCCATTTCTACTATCCCAATGCTTCTAGAAGTCCTTCTCAAAAGTTATCTCTTAACTATCTTGGAGGGAAATTGATTACTTGATTAGAACCCATGGATTACAATTTGATTAGAAGCAAGGGATGAGAAAGCTTCATATTCTTCAATATATTTTGCAAGTTAAAAGCATATCGAATGGTTTCCTTTCTGTTTAATTGATACGACAATCACTCGAGTATTTGTTAGGATTTTGAGACCTTTTTCAATGAACTTTTTTTTTTTTGAAAGTTATGTTCTCAATTAAAGAAGTTAAAGAAAACTGAACGCTGGGTGATTTTGAACTGGAGCTCCCGTGCTTGCCTTATGCGACCTTGATAGGCCTCCCGCAGGCCTCCTGCCTGGCAGCCCTGCTGCTGGGCCCTCTCCTGCTCCCGCTGGCCCACCTGGGCCCTCTCTCATAGCTCTTCTCCACCTCTTGTGGTCTCTTTCCAGCCTCCTACTCGGCCCCAGTGGTGGGGCCTTTCCCCCTGCATTCTTTCCAACTCCTGACCCCTTCTCCCTCCGGTCAGTGGCGAGTTTGATCTCCTTTCATGGCTGGGACTGACTCATCCCCGTAGCAAGACAATGAAGATCAGGAGAAAATTTTTGCTTCTCTCATTCCAAAGAATTCTACCTCAAGAATCCATCCTTCAGCATCAAAGTTTGTCAAGAAGCTGGCCGACATTCCTGAAGTCTCTCTCCCTCCCAGTCTCTCGAGGAAGGCAGCGATCTCTTTGGCTGAGAGGGGCCTTGTAGGTCAATTTACTGGCCTCTGGCCTTCTCCCAAAGCGGTCTAGAAATGGGTAGAACGTAACTAGAATGTGATCATTCAAGGGAAAATCGCCATTAGATTTTGTGGAAGGGGCTTCTATACCTTCGTCTTCGACACAAAAGAAGACCGGAACCTCATCTTTAGAAATGGTCCCTACTTCATGGACTCAAGAGGCCTCTACATGAATAGATGGTCCCCTAATTTCAACCTGGAAATGGATATCCCAGATACTGTTTTGGTCTGGGTTCGCCTACCTCACCTCCCTCTTCATTGCTGGGTGGATGAATCAGTTAAAGCTATTGGGAATGTTGTGGGAAAATACATTGATAGATGTGAACCAAAGGAAAACATGCATGCTTGTGCAAGGATTTGCGTTGAAGTCAACTTAGGTAAAGGCCTACCGGAAGTTATCAAGATCAAAGTGGACCAATGGACTCATATTCAGTAGCTGGACTACGAGAAAATACCATTCAAATGCAAGGTATGCCATGAATATGGTCATTTCGCTAATAGGTGTAGTAAGATAAAAGTAAATGAACTGAATGAAAATGATGAACCCTCAGAAGGTTCATGGGAGCAAGTAAAAAAAAAGAAATCAAACCCTACCTAGCAAGGCCCTAACCCTAAGCCTCACCCGGAACCCCAAGATGCTCCCCCCCCTCCCATTTCGACCCAACCTTTCCTCTCCTCCTCCAATCCTTTTGAATCCTTAGTGGATGGTGATCCCTCCTCCCCCCCTTCTTCCCCCTCAGCCACTGCCCTAGCAACCATCCCTTCCCCCTCGCTGCCCCTCCCCTCCCCTCCCCCAACCATAGATCGTATTCTAGCAAGAAACAAACTCAAAGAAGCAAGCTTCACCTCTGATCCATTGAGAAAAGCAGTCTGGAAGTCAAATAAAGAAATAAGAGATGAAACAGCGGCAAAAGGAATGGCCACGGGCACACAGCAGCCGATGGACTCATTCTTGGATAAACAAAGAGGAAGTGGGGAAAATACAAAGGAGAAGAGCGCGGCTCACCAAAAAATCAGTAAGTAATGATATTGGTCTCTTGGAATTGTAGGGGGCTGGGCTCCTCTCTAAAATCCAATGCAGCTTGGGATTTAATCATTCATGAGTAGCCAGATCTTTTCCTAATCCAGGAGACCAAACTGTCTAACCAAGACTTTCAAACTTTCACAAAAAGACACAAAAGCTTTGCCGGTACAGCAATAGATTTAGTGGGCGCCTCAGGAGGAATAGGTACATTATGGAATAAGAGAAAATGAGACCTCACCAGTCAAAACTCATCTAACTGGTGGGTCAGAACTGACCTCAAAAATAAAATCACAAAAGAAGAATACACTGTTCTTAACATTTATGTCCCAAATCACTACAGGGATAAAGCATTTTGTTGGGACTCTATTAATTCAGAGCTGCAGGCCTGTCAAAATAGGAACACAATCATGGGTGGGGACTTGAATCTAATCAGGAACATTGAAGAAAAAATAGGAGGGAAATTCCTCGCTAATCCTTCAAGAGATACCCTGGAAACAATAATAGAAACTCATAAACTTATTGACATCCCCCCTAACAATGGTAAATTTACATGGAGCAATAAGAGAGCAGGAATACCTAACATTAAAGAGAGACTTGACAGGACATTAATCCATGAAAGAATAGTTACAGGTTTCTCCTCAGTTAAAAGTAAGATAGTCCATGCCACAGCTTCAGATCACAAGCCTGTGGTCTTGATTTTGCCAGTGTAAAAAATCTCGGCCCTATCCCTTTCAAATACAATAAAATTTGGGATAGTAAGGAGGGCTTCCGAAAACTCATTAAAGATCACTGGGAGATGAAAGTCGTCGGCTCACCTCACAATGTTTGGGAATCAAAATTAAAATCCTTAAGAGCAGTGATCAAACTGTGGGCCAAAGAAAATGCCATATTGGAAAAGAAAAAAAGAATAGAGCTACACCGACAATTGGAGCAATGGAATCAGGAGAAAGAGGATCAACAACTCTCAAAGGAAGAGCAATCACAGGAAAATGAAATGTTTAAAGAACTCTACAGTCAGAATAGAGAAGAGGAAGAGGAGCAGAGACAGAAGTCGAGGTTCCTTTGGCTCAGAGCTGGGGACAAAAACACCTCTTTCTTTCATAATAACCTTAAGATCAGAAGAGCAAGGAACCAAATTGATAAAATTACTATTGAAGGAAAATAACTAAATGAACAAGAGGAAATCAAAGAAGCTGCACACAGTCACTTCAAATCCCTCTTAACTGCAGATTTCCAGTACATGGACAACGTGGATTTTCTACAACCAGCCGAGTGCAAAATCAACGCGCACCAAAACAATGAGTTGGATCAAGATGTTTCAGAGGAGAAAATAAGGGTGGCAGTGTTCAGTATGCAGTTGGACAAGGCCCCGAGGCCTGATGGCTTCAATGTTGCCTTCTTCAGGAATCACTGGGATATCATAAAGAAAGGCTATGTAAGGATGGTTAAAAATATCTTCAAAAAAAATAAGATGGGCGAAAACACTGAAACCTCCCATCTGGTGCTTATCCCCAAGGACCCCAACCCCCTCTCCTTTGATTACTTCAGACCTATCTCCCTTTGCAATGTCTCCTACAAAATAGTAACCAAAATCCTGGCAAATAGACTGAAAAATCTCCTGCCTTCCCTTATATCAGAGAATCAAGGAGGATGCATTCCTAAAAGACAAATAACAGACAATGTCATCTTGATCCAAGAAGCAATCCATAGCAGCATTAATAGAAAGGAAAGAGGTATGATCATAAAACTTGACATGGCAAATGCCTTCGACAGGGTCAATTATCAATTCCTAGCTGAGATTCTCAGGAAGTTTGGAATATCCAACAAATTTATAAGCATCATTATGGAATGCATCTCAAACCCTTGGACAACCCCCCTAATCAATGGTAGGCCCAGCCGCTACTTCAGAAGCTCCAGAGGATTGAGACAAGGTTTCCCCCTCTCTCCCTTCCTATTCATCATCATGGCATAAACTTTGAGCATACACCTGGAAAATCTTTGAAAGCAAAAGGATATCACAGGGATCAGCATAGCAAGAGGGATAAAAGAAATTAATCACTCGCTCTTTTCCGATGACACCCTTTTAGTTGGGGGAGCCTCTAGCTTAATGGCAAGAAGATTTAAGAGAACATCGGAAACCTTCCTAGTAGTCTCAGGGGGGATTACTTAACAACAATAAGTGCAAAATCTATACTTGGAACGTCCCTCCCCAGATCATGCAAAGAATCTCTCTGATCATGGGCATTCCAATTCAAAGAAACTGGAGCCACTTTACATATCTTGGTCTTCCCTTGGCAAAAGAAGTTGTCAAGTCTGAGATTTGGAACAAGCAGATCGAAAAAATGAGAGGGCTTCTCCACCGTTGGGAACTGTCTTGGCTAAATCTAGCAAGCAGGACCACCCTCATAAAGGCTCTCCTCTCAGCTCTTCCCATATATCAATATGCTGTCACTCTGGCCCCTGCCAGCACTCACAAGCACTTGGAGTTAATCATGAGAAGCTTCCTCTGGCAGGGAGGGAAGCAAGATTCAAAAAAATTCAGTCTGGTCAGATGGGATCAAGTCACCCTCCCTTTTGAAAAAGGGGGCATAGCAATCAAAATCCCAAGCCTCACCAACAAAGTGATGGGCTTCAAATTGGTGTGGAGAATGTTAATGGGAAAGGGTTCCTGGTGGGTTGAAGCTCTTAAAAGAAAATACCTCAATGGGCTGCACTCCAATGTCTTCACTGATGTAATAGTGGAAAGGCCTTGCACTACTGTTTGGAAACTTATCAAAACAGTCCTCCCCCAAATTAAAAATCATATCTCTAAGTCGCCTGGAAATGGCAAAGAAATAAATATTTGGACAGACAAAATTATGGGAGCGGAACCAAGAAACCTCCTTTAGCAGTTCAATAATTTGAAATTATGGATGGAGGCAAAAAATTTGCATTCTTTATTTGACATTTCAGTTTGGGACCACAACAGTTGGTTAGCTTGGAAGGATCTCTCCCTCTCATATAATCTCAGGAAACAATGGGCAAACCTCAAGATTTCTCTGAAGGGATCAGCTCCTTTAAGAAAAGATGCTTGCAACAACTTCATCTGGGACCCCAGCGGAGACCATTTCACTGTCAAAGATGGGTACAAACTCCTCCAGTCCAGCCCCACACTAGGTAACTGGAATCTTCGGTCAGCTGTGTGGAACACTGAATGCCTCCCAAAGATCAAATTCTTTGCTTGGACCCTCCTTAAAGGAAATATTCTCACTGCCGAGAATCTCAAAACAAGAGGGATTCATGGTCCCTCAATCTGCTGTCTCTGTTGTGCAGAGGAGGAGAGCAGTCAACACCTCTTTATAGATTGTTCTTTTGCTCAAAACTGCTGGAATCAAATTATCGTTCCTCTGAGACCTAGAGAAACCTTTTACCAGCTCTCAACCCTCAATAGAAATTGGGAGAAAAGCTACCCCCATACAAGAAAATGCAAGACTACCATCACTCGCTTGTGGAAATGTATACCTTCAGCTCTCAGTTGGCAAATATGGCTCACCAAGAACAACTGTATCTTTAAAAAACCCAGATCACACTCTAGCCAAAACTATGGGGCAAGTTGTTGAAATGATAAGTGCCAACTCTATTTCTTAACCTGATCGAACCGATTGGTAGATGGAAGAGGAAGAGTGGTATAATAAATTCCACTTAAACTATGTCAAGAATAGGCAAACTCCATCAATCACAGGAAAGGGGGGGAATAATTGGAAACTCATGGGATCACAAGAAGACATTGAACAATGGATACAAGAGCAAAAGAAAATTACCCTCCAATTCGATGGTGCATCCAAAAACAATCTGGGGCGAGCAGGGGCAGGGGGAATAATCAAAGACTAGAATGGCCAATTTATCACCACCTAAGAATGGGGATTGGGTAATATGACGAACAATATGGCAGAGGCCTACAACCTACTTCTTGGTATATGCATTATGGAAAAATTGCAAGTCAAAAACCCAATCATAATCGGCGACTCAGCAATCGTGATTGTTGCTATGGCTTCAGGGGGAGAATTCAAGAAACAGGCTCTCAACATCATCAAACACAGGATCAAGGACAACTCAACTCAGCTGGGGGACATCCTCTACAAGCACGTTATGAGAAATAACAACTCAAAGGCGGATTCACTAGCTAACAGGGTTGTCAATAGACCCACAGGACAGGTACGTGAGAATGAGAAAATCTATGAAAAATCAATCCCATAAGTCGATCTTCTCCTCAGTCGAGCTTATGAATCAAGACTACATTAGTCATCTCAACAATACTTCCGCCTCCCCTCACAATGTTGGCAACCAGACATATGACTCCTCCCCTTATAATAATGTACTTCATCATATCAAAGGTGCTGCCAATGAAATCTACAGGGTCATGGGAAATCGGTACTGGATCATGGAATGGGATAGGTCCCGTGACAATAATAAACAGAAGTCAGGCAACGGTCCTCTCAGAATCCACATTTGTTGCACAAGAAATCCCCGAAATGACATCTGGGACAGGAAAATCTCTGAGCTGCCCGATCCGAATACAGAGGTCGAGCTCCTTGAGTTTGTATATATTTAGCATGATTCACCTCAGCTCATCTAAATCATACCTTCAGTCTCTCTCTGCCATAAGAGAAAAGATTCGTGTTTTAGTTGCACCCCCTCCAGACTATCTCAGGTGGTCATCAACACGAATATTAGCCGACCTCGATCGTGCCCAGTGCTTCTCAGCCGAAGAGGTATTCCAATATCTGCATGGCCCGATAATGAACATGTTTTTCGAGCGTATTTTCTATTTATTTCTAACAGTCTCTTTGTCTTTTTGAAGTAGATTCTCCCTACTTTGTCGAAACCCGCTTCTCAGAACTCTATCTCCTCTATTTATTGTCTCCACACCCCTTCTCTTTTGTCTCCCTCTGCAGCATAAGTCGCTCTCTTGTCCTGGCTCCTCCCTGTTCTTCTACTCTTTGTGGATCCCTGAATCTCTTCTTGTTCAACACCTCTTTCTCCCCCCTGATCCACTAGTCTTCTTCCCTCTTATCCCCTCTCATCCCTTCATCCCACTTTTGTAATTCCTCTTTCAGTCTTTGTCTTAAGAACCCCAAGTCTCCTCCAGGCCTGCCAGCAATGTCTGAGAACCCCCTCGATCGTGTTATCACCAATAACAGCTGCACTCTGTACAAAGCTCATTGTTTCATGATCGCTCGTTTTGTCAAGCACTTCAATGATCTGAAGGAAGAAGTGCAGGCAGACAATAAATCTAAGAGGGAAAAGATGGAGAAACAGAGGGCGGAAATAGAAAGCCTTAAAGAAGAATGCAATCACCTAGAAGAGGCCATCAATCACATAGAAACAATGACTCAAAGTATGCAAGGAGAGGCCTCTACAAAGATCAGTGAGAAAAAAGAGCCTCCGCCCGGTGATTCAATCAACCAATATATGTAAATCACCTTATGTTTTGTAAATACTGCTTTCTTTTATGTCAGTTTATACGACAATATAGCCGTTATCTCTTCCAAATCTCAAACTTCAAGCACCCTTTTTGGATCCACTCTGCTTCTCTCCTCCCATCTTATGTAATAGGACTTGTTCCTCTCTTGAAGTTTTTATAATATAAAAGTAATCAACCGTGTTAAAAAAATAAAAAATAAAATGAAAGAAAAGGTGAAAATAATGCAATGGAAGTACTTTTTGTTTTAGTGCCTAAGAATGCCTTACTAATGTGAAGGGCTTGGTATTTTCTTGGCTGAAGATTAGTCGCATTTGACTTCCTAGCATTTCTTTTAATTTCATTTTTGTTTTGTTTATATTGCTATCCTTGAAGTTGGTGATATACTATGTGTATAATAGGAAGTATTAACCACTAAGCACTCTCAAAAGTGATATTGATGGATGACTAACTTTAAATGTCCCTACTTGACACTTTAGTATTACATGATCAAGCGTAGAAATTATTAATCAATATTAAAGGGAAGATGATTAACGTGTAGTGTTTATTGGCTTGTCATATAATTACTGCATTTTAGCCCCCAATAGTATATTTGAGGCTATGTTTTGGTTGTTACTAGTGAAGCTTCCCTTTGGCTTAGAAAAACATTAAGGATAAATGTCCATTGCATTGGCATTGGACATCATCAAAGAGGAATTCACCAAAAGTAGTAGAGGACATGGGAGCAATTGGTACAATGAGTGGATAACCGTTAGAGAAGCACTGAGGCACCATAATTTCTTGTGTATTTAGATTCACTCGAAATTAACTAGTCACAAAAAGTACATTTTTTCCAAATATTTTCATGTATACAAAAATACTAAAAACACAATTTCAGACTAATTATTCAAACTAATAATTATCTAATAGTCATAATTTATAATTAAATAGTATAATATAATTAATATTATAGGACACAACTATAGGGTCTAGCTGTGAGGGGCATTGTGACAATATACGTACACTTCTCATTGTATTAGACAATCATCTCTCAAAGTGTGATATCCATCCAACAAAATGTACTCCCAGAGGCCATTGTGGGATTGAAATTTTTTCTTCTAGTGGACAAGTGGTGATATATTTTCTTAGGCCTTAGTGTTTTGCTTCCCTAAGGTTTTGACACTACTCACAACTAGCACCTTCATTCAACCAAGTGAGGTACTCATCTTGGAAAGTTGAATAATTTTGTCTCCAAAATCCAATATGATGTTGGATCAATCTCATGATCCTAAAAACATAGGTCATAATAGCGAGGAACTTTTACAGTGGGAAAAAGAATATCCAAATTTAAGGAGCATGACACTTTTAGAACAAGCAATAAGGATATTTTTTACACTGATATTTTTTTTTTTTCCATTTGTTTTCACAAGTTATCTATTGCTTGATATTTTTAACATGTAACTTAGTTGGTATGATTGTGCCTAAGGTTTTGTTGAAGGTTGAATACTAAGTTCCTAAGGTTTTATTTTCTATGGTGACGTTTTATTTGCTTTGTTTATACAAGTCATCTAGTCACATAGTGGCCACTATCGGATGTTGAGGTATATTTCGTATAAATCTTTTATAGTCTACTTTATTTTATATTCAAGTATTCATGGTATTTTATGTCTTATACTTTGCATTGTATCTTCTTTCATTTTTAGGAGAGGAACTCAATATTGATTGTAAGAAGCAGCAATTAAAGAAAGAGGACAACAATAATACTAGAGCAACAAGTGCAAAATGAGAGGGAGAAGAGAATTTGTCTAGTGATACCCTTAGAGCCAATATCTTGCATAAGAGACACTCATAGAGACTGATGGTCAAGCCTTCAGAGTTTGTGAATTCCCTTGCAATGCTTTGGTAACATAGTGATAATGTTTTGAAATGATGAAACAATATTTCATGTGTAAATTGTAGTCCAACTGATATTAAGTTGGAAACTCATATTGTAATACTTGATATTTTATACAATAAAATTTATATGGTTGAAATTATTTTTATTTTCACTTGATATTATTTAGTCTTGTAATTAGCATATGTAGCTTTGTGTTATCATATTACATAAACATGCACATTGTACAACATTTATTTTAAAATTTAGTCGCAAAATCATACTAATTATTTATGTTGATTAATAATGAACACATAAAATCAATCTAAAAATACTAAATTAGTAGTTTACATTAATTAATGATGAACATGAATAAAATGAATATATGACTAAAAATTAGTCGTTTATAATGATTATGAATGAAATTAAATGAAATGAATAGAAACTACTAAATCAGTCATTTATATAATGAATATGAAAATACAAAAAATAAATAAATGACTACTACAAATAATAATTTTTTTATTAAAATAATGACTAAATTTTGCATATACATGGCTATTAGTAGCTAATTTATAGTATCTTATAATATTACTAAAATTTAGTCATATTTCTTTAGTCATTAATTAGTTTCAAATGATGACTAAAATTTGCATATATATGACTATTAGTAGCTAATTTACAATATCTTATAACACAACCAACATTTTGGTCATATTTCTTTGGTTATTAATTGGTTTTCTCAAGGATTCATATAGTAGTATATTTTGTTGTCTATTTGGTCATTGATTGCGACAATTAATGACTAAACCAATGAAAATTTTATGACTAAATATACTGCTATATGGTGAAACTGAGGAAACCAATTAATAACTAAGCTAAAAATGACTAAAAGTTGGTCGCGCTATAAAATACTGTAAATTAGCTACTATTGTTCACCGACTGAAAAATGGTCATTTATATGCAAATTTTGGTTGTTTTTTAGTAACTAATTAGTCATTTTGTACTAGTGGCGGTTTCTTTCCCCTAGAAAAATAATGTGCATGTGTGTTATTCATTATTGCATGCCTGAGATTATTGTTCTAAATTGTGAAATTAATTATGTAGAGTAGTAGAGTAGAATTGTGTCTCTTGATTTAGATTAAAAGTTCTTGAGCAATTATAATTCTACACCATATTTATGCATGGTATCAGAGCAAGATTCACAATAGAACTAGAATTTCAAATTTTTTCCTTAGGAGGTTCAAATTTGGAGCTTCAGTGTAGCGAGATCTCTTAAGATTGGGAAGATGACCTTAAATGGGTTGAGATTAAAGTATGCCTTGGAAGGTAGCTCAAATTTCATTGCATGGAATGATCACTTGGAGTTGATGCTTGATGAAAACATATTTCTAGAGTATGTCAAGAAAGACATTGCAAAACTAGGATAAATTGATACCCATAACCCATCTCAATGGAGGAAAGATGTAATCGAGGAGAGGAGAATAATCTTGGAGGTAGTGCAATACCACATTGTCTCAAATATCCATGGGAAAGTGTTGAAGCCCTGAAAATCAGGTCGACAACAAGGGGGATACCCACTCGGTCCGGACCTTGGTTGGCAGCTCCTTATCCGTTTGGTATAGCGGGTCTGACTGGGGATAACGGGACCAGTTTCCCGATCT